>LNAC01000892.1:464545-495420 GCA_002007465.1 Ailurus styani
CCCAGCTGCGCCCCGAGCCTCCCCGCCGCCCCCCCAGCTCCGCGGCCCCCCGCTGCGCCTCGAGCCTGCCCCCGCCCAGCGCCGCCCCGCGCTTACTTTGCAGACACCGAGCTGCAGCCAGGCAGAGGGCGAGGAGCCCTAGGGATACGCCGCGGTTCTTCCGACTCCCGCTCGGCAGAGGCCTCATGAGCGATCCCCGGGCGGCTCGGGCGGGGCATGGGCTTCCAGCGGCGCGGCCCGGCTGCGCGCTGTCACCGCCGCCGTGCTACTCCCGCCCGCCCGCCTCTGCCCTCCTCCCCTGAGTCCGCAGGTCCTCTAGGGCCAAATGCAGATGAGCTGGTTGTGCTGTGGTCGAGCCAGTTCCCAAGAAGTGGGAAGGAAAGAGGAGAGACAGAGAATGGGAAGCGGTGAGAATGCACACACTCAGAAGTAAATAATGGCAAATAATGAGCCAGTCTCCTTCCGTTCACACCCAGTTTACTGGTATTGATTCCAGATTCGGCTGGGTGCTGCACGGCAGGAGGGAGAGAAAGTACTAGCTGTTGCCTGAGGACCAAGAGAGACCATCTAATGGCTTCGTGGGCAAGGAGAAGGCTTTTAGGAAAGTGAGGTGACAGCGTGGGGTGGAGGGGTGAGAACAGGGGACAAGGGAGCCTCAGGCTCGGATACTAGTGATATCCATCCACCACCCATCACCTACCCATCCACCCATCCATCAACCAACCTTCCAACCATCCATCCATCCATCCCTCCATCTACCCAAGTGTTAGCTGGCAGCCCGCTTGTTTGCACAGGGCCTGGCACGTGGTAGACACTCAGAGTGTACTGGGGGGATGTTTGAGCCAGAGAGTGTTTGCTTCAGGAATGCACACAGAGGGCCCTTGGAGTCCGTGCTGGGCTGCTAAAATCAGAGGATCCAGACCTGGGAATCCTGAAGGACCAGCTTGCCTGCCACGTGGAGAGGCCCCGAATTAGGAATAACGCCAAGATGACACAAACTGAGCCAGCTGGGAACCGCCAAGAGAGCTTGAACCCTAATGACATGGTTTGAGCTCTGGGATTCTGTACACTTGCCTTAACTGCTTATGAGCAACTAAATACCCTCTCTTGACTGGAAGAATTTAAGCTATATTTTCTTTTTAAAGATTTTATTTCTTTATTAGACAGAGAGACAGCAAGAGAGGGAACACAAGCAGAGGGAGTGGGAGAGGGAGAAGCGGGCTTCCGGCCAAGCAGGGAGCTCACTGTGGGGCTTGATCCTAGGACCTTGGGATCATGACCTGAGCTGAAGGCAAACGATCAATGACTGAGCCACCCAGACACCCCTAAGCTAGATTTCTATGAAGTAGAATTGAGAAAGTCCAGATAAATGAAAGTCATCTTCTTGACACGTTTCTGTTTTCTTTATTCCATGTATGAGGATTTAGGAATCATTCATCCAACTTGGACCAAATCTGCCTTCATACCAGGTGATGTGCTAGGCTCTGAAGCTCCAAAGATGACAAATGCATAGCTCCTAGTCCCAGGAAATTCACAAACGAGTGGAGACGGGCTGGTCCCAATTGGGAAAGGTGTCCAGGCGTGAGGGCTCTTCCTGCTGAGGAATGGAAGAAGGAGAAGGGGGAATGGGAGAGGGAGAAGCAGGCTCCCGATGAGCAGGAAGCCCGATGTGGGGCTTGATTCCAGGACCCTGGGATCATGACCTGAACCGAAGACAGAAGCCTGAGCCACCCAGGCACCCCTTCTCTCTCTCTTTTTTTAAGGTTTTAAAAAAATTTATTTATGGGCGCCTTGGTGGCTCAGTGGGTTAAAGCCTCTGCTTTCGGCTCGGGTCATGATCTCAGGGTCCTGGGATCGAGGCCCGCATCGGGCTCTCTGCTCAGCAGGGAGCCTGCTTCCCCCTCTCTCTCTGCCTGCCTCTCTGCCTCCTTGTGATCTCTCTCCCTCTGTGAAATAAATAAATAAAATCTTTAAAAAAAATTTATTTATTTGAGAGAGAGTATGAGAGAGAGAGAAGGAGAGTGAGAAGCAGACTCCCTGTGGAGCAGGAACCCGAGGTGGGGCTCGATCCACGGACTCTGGGATCCTGACCTGAGCAGAAGGCAGATGATTAACCGACTGAGCCATCCAGGCGCCCCACGATTTAACATTTCTTTACAGCAGTTTCCCTAGCTATAAAATGGGATTCTGCTATTACTACTTACTGGTGCTGCTGTGAAGGTCAGTAAGACACAGGTGTGAAGGGGGATGTTTTCATGGAAAATCCTGGATCTGTTATCAAAATGTCCATCTCATAATAGGTGCATAATAGGTACTCAGTGATGGAATAAATTTCCTCGTGGCATTCATGCTTTTTAGCTCAAAAATGATACTTCTAAAGGGCAGAGACCATTTCTTCTAGATCTTCTATGGATTGTCTCTTCCTGCACAGGGCTGGGGATGTTAAAGGTGTTCAGTAAATATGCAGTGAGAATGGCAAAAAGTCAAACTTGAATTCTGGTCTTAGCTGTTCCATTACGGAAATGATTTTGTATCACTGGGTCTCATTTTCTTCATTGGAAAAAATGAGGTGTGGGCATCTAGTACATGGTCTGGAGCAGATATCATGTGCTTAATCTCAGAATATGGTCTTCAGTCCAACATAACAAAACAAACCTAAAAGTGAGAAATACGAAGCGATTTTCCTGAACTAGCCGGCATTTGTGAGCTAGTTGGCCACAGGGTCTAACATTACCATCTCGCGCCTGATGGGCTGGGTTTCCCACCTACAAGGCGAGCACTGAGCTAGTCAACTCCAATTTCAATAAAAGTCAATGAAAAAAGTCACAAAGTCAGGGCACAGCGAAGGAGTCCTGCTGGGGTAAAATAGGTCTGATCAAAGCTTACGAGTCACATTCTTACAATCACAATTTACCACTGTATTCAACAAAAATTACTGTGAACCGTGTGCCACACAGAATTTTCCAATCCCGTGGGCAATTATGGGAAACGTGGTATAGGAGCAGTCTGCCTGGAAGAGCATTTTCTCACTGACGTTGTTTAGAATTGCCAGTGCCTGGGGATAAGAAAAACTTTTAGGTGGGTCTTATTCTTATTTTTAAATTCTCTTTAGACACTGAAACTCCTTGCATCAGAAGCCAGCTGCTCCCTACCCCTGGTTCACCAGGGACTGAACATATTCTGGTGCCCTTGGACTTGATCTCTTTGATTTCTTACAACCTGAACATCCTTCTCATCTCAGCACGAACATCATTATTCTCTTTGAGAGGCTTCCCGGAGTCCTGTCCTATTGACCTTCATAGTCACGGTCCCATGTCTTAAAACCAACTTGACCGAGGTTTAATTAATGTGTGGGAAATGGCATACATTTAAAGTGTGCGATTTGATGAGTCTTACTATATGGATATACCCATGATACAAGGACCACGACGGAGATACAGAACATTTCCATCACTCCAGAAGTTCTGTGCAGCCCGGCCATCCCTCTCTCTGCCCTCAGCCCCGGGCAACCATTGGTTTATCAAGTCAGATGTATTTCCATTCTCTGGAATGTTATGTAAGGAGAATCATACAGTGGGCAGTGTGTTTTTTTTTTTCACCCAGCATCGTTTTGAGTTTCATCCATGCAGTTGTATGTGTCAGTGTTTCATTTCTTGTTATTCCACTAAATGGCTAATCTGCAGTTTGTGTATTCATTCACGTGCTGATGAACATTTGGGTTATTTTCTGTTTTTGCCTATTGACATCACTCTGTTTTGTCATCTTGGGGTTTTAAAATTTATTTTATTTTTTATTTTTAAAAGAATTTTAAAAAATCTTGTTTTTGTTTTTTGTTTTTAATTCAGTTGTTTTTGTGACTCCCCTCTTCTCCTGGGCTAAAACAAAAAAGACCGTAGTCTCTTGTTGTTCACCGTACCTGCCGTTGACGGGGTGGGGGCACATGATAGGAGCTCAGAAGTGAAATAATTCCAGGAGTTTCAACCTTGGGCTGTACTTGGAGCATTCTTGAGTTCAAATACCAACGATGGCACCATTAGGTTCGAGACCTTGAGCAAATTGTTTTACCTCTCTGAATTTCAGTTACTTCATCTGTGAATTTTTAAAAATGATTTATTTATTTATTTTAGAGAGAGAGAGAGAGCTAGAGGAGGGGCAGAGGGGGAGGGAAAGAGAGACTCTCAAGGAGACACCCTGCTGAGCAGGGAGCCCAACGCGGGGCTTGATTGTACAACCTGAGGGAAACCAAGGGTGGGACACTTAACGGACTGTGCCACCCAGGCACCGCTCTTCATCTGTAAATTGAGCATTAAGCATACTATCTCACAAGGTTGTTGTGAAGATACAGGTAGATTACTACCAATGGGAAGTCAGGGCTCTCCTAAGTCTCTCAGAAGTAATAACTCAATCATTCAGTCAGTTAATCAATCCCACGTGGAAAGTACTACATCATTCTACCCATTTCACAGATGGGAAGTTAAGACACAGAGTTAGTAAGTGCCAGAGCTTCAACTTTGCGTTCAGGTTGTTTGGCTTATGAGACTGTTCTCCCCATCACTTCATTATTCTGGTTCTCTATGTTATCAAATGATAAGTTGGTCAAGTCAATCAGTGTTACTATATTTTCCCGGTAAATTGATTGTGAGCCCTTGTTTGTACATGTGGCCCAGGAGACTCCTGAGCCCCTTCGAAGGCAATGTGAGGGCTGGCTGGAGAGTGGGGTGCGATCCTGACGGTGTCCAGGTTGGTATGTAAGCCACCTGTAAACAACCATGAGGGACCAATCAATGTCAAAGATCAGTGTGGGCGAGGTGCCACCCCCCCCCCCAGGGATGGGACAGCTAGTTTCTGATATGGACCATAAAGCACTTTACAAAGAATAACTGTTTGGGACCTTGGGCGCCTGGGTGGCTCAGTGGGTTAAAGCCTCTGCTTTCGGCCCAGGTCATGATCTCAGGGTCCTGGGATCGAGGCCCGCATCGGGCTCTCTGCTCAGCAGGGAGCCTGCTTCCCCCCTCTCTCTGCCTGCCTCTCTGCCTCCTTGTGATCTCTCTCCCTCTGTGAAATAAATAAATAAATAAAAATCTTTAAAAAAAAAAAGAATAACTGTTTGGGAATATTGTTAGAACTACAGCCTGTAAACTGTTTATTGCCTGTTATCTGAGTGGCCAATCTGGTGCAGGCCCTCAGATCCAGGGAGCGGCTGGAGGGAGGGGAAAACTAGCTGAGCTACTCAAAGTAGCATAGCTCTGCCTTGGGCTGCTTTCAACTCAGGTCACGATCCCAGAGTCCTGGGATCAAGTCCCACATCGGGCTCTAGTCTGCTTCTCCCTCTGCCTCTCCCCCTGCTCATGCTCTCTCTCTCTCTCTCTCTCTGATAAATAAATAAATAAGATCTTTTAAAAAACCCCACATATTTATTACCTCACAGTTTCTGTACTCAGGGACACTTAGATCCTCTGCTTCAGGGTCTCCCACAAAGGTGCTGCAAAGGTGTTGGTCCAGGGTCTCTCAGCAGACTGCAGTCAAGGTCCAACTGTAGCAGAATCTGTTTCCAAGCTCACTCAGTTCCTTACAGGCCCCTGCACTGAGAGTCTCCTTTCCTTCTTGGCTGTTGGCTGGAGGCCATTCTCAATTCTTTGCCACTTGGGATTTTCCCACATGGAAACTTGCTTCTTTAAAGTCTGCAGGAGAGAAGAATCAGCTAGCAAGACGGAAGTCACAGTCTTTTATAACCCATTCATGGAAACGACATTCCATTACTTTTGCCATGTTCTGTTCATTAGAAGCAAGACACTAGGTCCGGCCCACACTCAGGGGCAGAAGATTCACAAGGGCATGCCTACTGGAGTTGGGGATCATTGGGGCTATCTTGGCAGTCTGGCTACACCACCACCTTGGTGACTCTGATCTGTACCATGGTTGAGAACCATTGCTCTAGAACACGGATGTCAAAAAGCCCTTCCCTTAACTCCGATGAAATAGTAAGGGAAGCTGGAGTGATGAGAGGGATTTTAAGGTTCTCTCTGGATCTACGGAACAGTGTGGTAATTGAAGAGTGTTGTCGGCCAAGGTCAAGGACTGAGGCAGATTTGGAGTATGCCATCCCTGGTCTAGACTCTGCCAACCCAAACATAGACTTTTGGAACAGATCAGTAACCCTCTCCAGTCTCCTCCAGTCCTCCGATGATAATCATTTTTTTCTCATTTGTTTGCAACTTCAATTGTTTAAGCCTAGTTGTGGGACTTTCCTTGAACAATACTGTGAGTAATAGCTAACATGTTTTGAGGGCTTACTAAATGCCAAGCATTGTTCTAAGTGATTTACATTTATGGCCTCATTTAACTCACAACAATGTAATGAGAGGAGTTATGATTAATATTGTCACTTCCAATGAGGAAATTTAAGCAGAGAAAAGTTTTAATTTATTTTTTAGAAAGGGAGAGAAGGGTGGGGAAGGGGCAGAGGGAGAGGGAGAGAGAAAGAATCTTAAGCAGTCTCCACACCCAGCACAGAGTCCACCATGGGGCTCAATCTCATGACCCTGAGATCATGACTTGAGCTAAAATCAATGGTTGGATGCTTAATCAACTGAGCCACCTAGGTGACCTGAAGCAGAGAAAGATTAAGTAACTTGCCTGGGTCACAAAAAATAAATGGTAGGACTGAGATTCGAAATTATGGATGGTCTGGGCTCCAGAGTCCCTGCTTTTTTTTTTTTTTAAGATTTATTTATTTATTTGTTTGTTTATTTATTTATTTATTTGAGAGAGAGAGAGAGAGAGAGAGAGAGAGAGAGAGAGAGAGAGAGAGACAGCAAGAGAGGGAATACAAGCAAGTGGAGTGGGAGAGGGAAAAGCAGACTTCCTTCCAAGCAGGGAGCCAGACACAGGGCTCAATCCCAGGACCCTGTGATCATGATCTGAGCCAAAGGCAGACACTTAACAACTGAGCCACCCAGGTGCCCCCAGAGTCCCTGCTCTTAAACTTCTTACTTAATTTAAAAATCTCCAGTATCTGGGCGCCTGGGTGGCTCAGTGGGTTAAAGCCTCTGCCTTTGGCTCAGGTCATGATCTCAGGGTCCTGGGTTCGAGGCTCTCATCGGGCTCTCTGCTCGGCAGAGAGCCTACTTCCTCCTCTCTCTCTGCCTGCCTCTCTGCCTACTTGTGATCTCTCTCTCTCTCTCTCTCTCTCTCTCTCTCTGTCAAATAAATAAATAAAATCTTAAAAAAAAATCTCCAGTATCTACACTTTCCATTTATGTTTGTCATGACATTGCCATTTATAAAGTAAAAAATTGGAAACACCACACCTATCCAGCCACAGGAAAATGGTGAGGTACATCATAATACATCTTTATGATGACCTATTAAACCCATTAAAAGGTATTCTTTTCAAAGACTTTTAAAGATATGGGAAGATGCACAAAATGATGTCAAGAGAAAAAGAACTGTATATGGCATTTAACCACAATTAGGAAAATAGATCTGTATATAAATAGAAAAAGTGAAAATAGAGTAGTAACTTTCTGCACATTATATAATCATGGATGATTTTTAAAAATGGACATAATACACAGGAGAATGTCCAGATCTTAAGTGTCCAGGTCAATGAAGTTTGAGAACTATATATACATCTGTGTCACTGCCATCCAAAATGATAGACCATTTCTCTCATCTGATGAAGTTACTTCATGCCCTTGTCTCTCTGTCCATCCCACACCCTGCCCTTATTCTCATTTTTATCACAGTAGATTAGTTTCGGCTTTTGTTTTTTTGTTTTTGTTTTTTTGTTTTGTTTTGTTTTGTTTTGTTTTTTTGAGACAGAAAGAGAGAGTGTGCGAGCGGGGAGCAGAAAGGACAGAGGGAGATGATGAGAGAGAATCTCAAGCAGACTCTGTGCTCAGCACAGAGCCCGATGTGGGGCTCAATCTCATGACCCTGAGATCATGACCTGAGCTAAAATCAAGAGTCAGATGCTTAACCAACTGAGCACCCAGGAGCCCCCACTGTACATTAGTTTTAATGCCATGGAAAATGGCCCTCTCTTTCAAAGACTCACAAACCTGCAGTCAGGGTTAACTGCAACAATTTGTCTGTTTTTGAATTTCATATAAATGGAATCATATTCCTTTGTGTTTGGCTTCTTTCACTCAACATAACATTTCAGAGATTAATTATTATGTTGCATGTTCCTTTTTACTGCTGAGTAATATTCCATTGCATGAATATACCTTGATTATTTTCTTACTGATGGACATTTGGGTTTTCTAGATTTTGGCTATTATGAATAAAACTGCTGTGGATATTCATGTTTTGTTTTTATGTGATAATAGGTTTCACTTCTCTCAGGTATATACCAAAGTGTGGAATTGCTGGGTCGTGGAGTAGATGTATGTTGAATACATGAGAAAAGAAAAGGACAGTTTTCCAAAGTGGTTGTAACAGTTTACACTCCCACCAGCAATATGTGGAAGTTCTAGTTGCTTCTACATCCTTGCCAAATTTTGTCCAGTCAAATTTTTAGCAGTCTTGTGGGTGTAAAGTGATATCTTGTTGTGCTTTATTTTGGGGGGTTGGGAGGACTCCTTTTTGTTTTTTTTAAGATTTTTTTTATTTGAGAGAGAAAGAGAGAGCAGGAGTGGGGAGAGTAACAGAGGGAGAAGCAAATTCCCTGCTGGGCAGGAAGCCCAACTCAAGTCTTGATCCCAGGACCTTGAGATCATAACCTGAGCCAAAGCAGATGTTTAACCAACTGAGCCACCCAGGTGCCCCAAAACAGACATGTCTTTATAGCTTATCAACACTGAATATAATACAGACATAAAGCTTTTATTCTACCTGGGCTTATTAGTCAAATAAGTTCATTATCTGTTACAAAATTTTCTAACAACAATATAAATTTGATATGATGAAATTTTCATATGTAATTTCTACATAATTGTTGAGAACGAGTGAATTAAATAGATGTAAGTAGTGTTACAGGATTTTTTCCTTCAGTGTTCCTGGTTCTTGGTCATGCCACTTCAAAGAATGAAGAGGTAGACCAGGCAGAGTAGTGGGCAACAAAGCAAGGTCTACTGAGTGATAGTACAAAGCTCCCGAAGAGTGAGGGGACCTGAGAAAGTTGCCGGGATGACTCCTTTTTACCCTGGTTTCAAGTTTGTCTGATAGATAATTCAAATACCTTCCCAGATTCCTCTGATTGACCCCCTCTGTGTGTCTCATGTTCCTTTAGAACTGAGCTTCTCTTATGCCCTGAACCATCCGTGCTTTCCTGTCCCATAATGGTTGCAGATTGAAAGTGAGGACTTAGGGGTGGGGAATGTGGGGAGCAGGAGGACAACCCAGAAACGGAGACAGAGACAGGCAAACTGGACAGCAAAAGGACAGAAAGAGGCAAACTGGCCGAGAGCTGGAAATTAACAAAGATGAGAAAGAGCGGCAACAGGATAAAGGAGGAGAGGGAAAAAGAGAAAGCAGGAAATGTGCTAAAGAGGTATGTGTGGGGGAAGGGGCAAAAAGAAAGAAAAGTGAGGGGGGCAAGGAAGGGAAGGGAGGATGGAGATGGGAGATTAGGAAGGGAGACCAATGGGAGGCAGAGAAGCCAAATCTTTCCCATGCCATCCAATCAGCAGGCAGCATGGGAGTGGCCCAGGACACTTGCCAGTGAGATCTGTCTCCTTCTGATGGGCTGATGCCCAGGAAGCAGAGCTGAGCTGTGCTGAAAGCATCCCTCCTTAATATCAGAGGCCGCAGACAGCCCTAATGGCCCCTGAGCCTGTAGGCTGCAAAGGGACTGGCGTGCTAACTTTGAGGGTTGGGCACATGACAGGCTGTGCTCATCACAGAGATGGCATATCACCTGGGGACATCCTGGGGGCTGATGCCAGGCCAGGGACTAGAGAACGCTGAGTCATCTAGAGGATAAGAGTAGTTTACTTGGAGTGATGGAAACGTGATGAGTCCAGTTCTCTCTCCTGGGCCAGCCCTGGGTGACAAGGAGCCCCTGTGAGTATGGCTCATGGTCAGAGAAGCAGCTTATGTCAGCTGTGTTATTTAGGAAATGGTCAGTCCTTTGGGTCCATTTGGTCAGTCAACAGACAATGTACATTGCCTGGATCCCACTGGTCCTTAAAAAGCTCACAGTCTAGTCACTAGGAGATGGCAGTCAACAAAATCACTAGTAAGACTGAAATATGTCCTTTAAGAGATAAATACTGTAGTTCCTTTCAAATCTCAGGGCTGGAGAGAGATTTATTAAATCAATGAAGGAATGAGAAATGTTCAACACATGTATCTAGTATCATGGAGGAAGAAGGGTTATTTGTGAACTATTTGCACAGGGATTGAACATATGGTAGACTAGATGTCCAGTTCAGTTTTATTAAATGAATGGCTGATTACATTTCACTGCCAAGAAAAATGCAATACTCTCCAGAAAAGTAGCACTCTGAGCTGTTGTTCTCACTGATACTTTAACATGAACTTATTCGTGTTATTTTTTTGCTAATATTTGTAAATCATATTACATCCATTCTATGAGGTGGGCAGGGCTAGAACTGAGAGCCGGAAAGGCTGAGTGTCATGTCCAGTTGAATTACTAAAGCCACATCTGGAATGTGGGCTCTTGACAGCTAATCCAGTTCTCATTCCATTGCTCTGTGTGGCCATCCTCATGCCCAGTAATGGCTAATGGGGTGGCCTCCAAGGCAGTCGGGGCTGGGGCGGGGGGGAAGGACTGATGGTGGTGGAGGTGGGAATTACGTGCTGGCACTAATATAGTAGCTTGCTATAAATTATTTCATTTAATTCTGACAACTACCTTATGAGGTGGGAATTATTATCCCCACTTTAGAAAGAAGGAAATCAAGCCTCAGAAGTATTGAGTAACTTGTCCAAGGTCAGAGCTGGGATTCAAACCAGATCTACTGCACTTCAACGCTCACATTTGCCCCCCAATGCCTCATGGTTACTTGAGGTAATTTCAGAGACAGAAGAACAAAATGGTAACATGAAGTTTCTGAGACTCTTTCAACAAGTCGCAATTGTTTTGGGGCAGGATGGGAGTGGAAGGGTGGAGACTGCACCTCCAGGCCTCCCTTAGAGACCCTTCAAGATTTCTTCCCTGTTGGGTGAGCACAGTGGATTTTATCTGGCTTCTTTTCCAGAGATACAAAGAGTGAAAAGTTCCCATTAGCTGGGTGGTTGGGCTTCCAAGCAAATTCAGGGACAAACCAACCAGTCAAGGTTAGGTGGGACAGAGTAGGGGAGAGGTTCTGAGGGGAAAGAAAACAAATAGTCCTCGTTCTCTGAGGTGGATTTCTACCTCATGCCTGCAACAGGCCTGGGTCATTTCAGAGTGTGTAGGATGGCTTAGTCTCTCAGCTCAATCTTTCTTTCATTCCCTCTGCTTCAGCGGCCACTGCCCTGACCCACTCCATGATGCTGCTGCTCCCAGGAAAAACTCGACTTCTGACATCTTGCATGGCTTTCTTCTAGCCTCCTTCCCACTGCCATTCGAAAGCTTATGGAAGGCTCCAGAGACTGGAATCTAGGCCCTGAGCTACACGCATTATTAGTCAGGGCTTTTCCAGTGGCAATTGATAGGACTCTGTGTTAAACTTGCTTGAAGAAAGAAGGAGTTCTCTTTGTATTTATTTTTTTTTCTTTTGACTATCCTAAACTGTTTATTAGGTAAGAATTTTACCTAAAGAATTTGTCTCTCTGACAACCTTCACTTTATGGGTCTGATATGGCGAAACTCTGGCTCCGTATCCATCTCATACACTGGCTTTCCAGCTCCTATACCCGGTCTGTTGCTGGAGAAAATGGTACAACAGTGCAGATTGGCATCCCCACAAATTCATGATTCCTCATCTCAGTGGGAGACTCAATGCAGCCGGATAATCTTTCTATTTGTCCCTGAATAACTCCTCTCATTCATTCATTCATGCGATAACATTCGATTTACACATTAGAAGGCTCTCTCTGGAACCTGATAGTCTGAAGGTGGGCAGACAGAAATCAGTGTTACCTACTCTGATTTGGAACCAGTAAATAGGTCAAGTTCTCAGAAAGGCCCTTGGGCCTCCTTGGTAACTTATGTGATACAGTCTAACACATTGATTAGTTTGGCATACAGAGCCTGGCCCTTCCCCTACCATCAGCCTTAGCTCCTTGCCCGCCTGTCTTCCTACTTTCTTACCTATGAATTCTCAGGTCATTTCCCAATGGGCCCATCCTGTTCATTCTTCTGAGCCTTTGCTTACACTGTTGTCCTTGCCTGAATGCTCTTCTCACTTTCTTCCATTAGTAGATTCTTGTTCATATTTAAAGACTCAGCTCACATATCATTTCCTTCAGGAAGCCTGACCCCTTTGCCAGATGGGGTGCCCCTCCCTCATGCTTCCGTGACATTCTGGGTATGTCTCCATCATGGCACTGAACTCTATCTTGCTGATGTTGACTGTCTGTTTCCCCCACCAGTTGGGCTATTCTGGGAAGACAAGGGCTAGGTCTTTTTCATTAGTGCTCCTCTGGGTCTGGCACGTGGAAGGGAACTGAATTGATCTGAACTGACCTCTGATCCATTAAGCTTTTCTAGCCACCTCTCTCTGGAAGCTTTACTGGGCACCATTCTTCTTCCATGCCCTTAAGAGATGCAGCTTTCACTCCAAGAGAGTAAATGCATTTCACTCCCATTGGTGCTGCACTGGGTTTCCTGCATAAGCCACAGGGCAGATGTCCTATAGGGCTATTAGGCAAACCGCTCATCGGCTTACTGATACACCCTCCTTATTACAGCTCTGAAGGAACAGTCTGAGAGGTAGACCTCTCCCAGCATTCGGATTCACGCCTCCCCTCCATCATCACTGACTCCCCAAATCTGAGGGACTCTTATTAGGATAAATGATTTCCTAAGATGGTACTTGATCCTTTTATAAAATTTGTCCCTGGCCAACAGTTGTCCAAACAGGCTTGGCTAGGTCTAAGCCCACAAGTAGGTTTGGCTTAGCTTTTCAAAGCAAGGGACTCACATTTACAAGAAGTTGGTTTGAGCATAATTTTAGAAAATCAGAAGCTTTTTTTCCTCAGAGAGCCTCGCTGGATGAGTACCATGCCCTACCAAGTGGTCCAAGGACAGTGTCTGACCTGATGGAATTGTTCTTGAAATGGGGGCCACCAAGTTGTGTGAAAAGAAAGGGAGAGAGAAGGCTTCTCTCTGTAAACTTTTGAGTCGCAGGATGGCTGCTGGTTTCTTGGGCCCAAAGAGAAGAGAGGCCATTGCTCACAAGAATTCACATTATTTAGCATTAAATATCCCTAACATAGTTTTCTGTTGAATAGTCTAGAAAAAAAAAAAAAGAAATGAGTTTCCGAGGGTAGTTCGGTGTCCTCATTAGGAGGGGATAAAAGGGCAGCCCTGTGGGGCCCAACTCTGACAGGCTTGAGCTTAGCTTTGGGCTGAGCCCAGAAGAGAGAAAGTGAGGGAGCAGCCACAAGGAGAGGTGTGGCAGGGAGGAGAGAGCAGGGCATTCGGAGTCAGCAGAGGGGACCCAGACCAGCCTTCACACCAGGGAAACTCATTTATTATTTATGTATTTATGTATTTTTCTAATATTTTATTTACTTATGAGAGAGAGAGAGAGTGCACGTGCCCTAGCAAGGGGAGGGGGCAGGGAAGAGGGAGAAGCAGACTCCCCACTGAGCGGGGAGCCCGACCAGGGGCTCCATCCCAGGACCCTGAGATCATGATGACCTGAGCTGAAGGCAGCCGATTAACTGACCGAGCCACCCAGGCGCCCCCTGGAAGGTCATTTAATACAAATTTCCTCATTGTACCATGGGGACACTAATGTGTGGTCCATGCTTCCTACCTGAGCCACTTGTCTATGTTTAGTTGATCACTGCACACGGGAGGCTAGAATCAGTCGATCCTGGGTGCTCATGTCCAACTGTGATGCTTAATTTTCTGTGTCAACTTGACTAGATTATGGTGCCCACTTGTTGGCTCAGACACGAATCTAAATGCTGCCGGGGAGATATTTGTGAATGTGACTTTAGGTAAAGCTGATCACTCTCCCAATATGTGTGCAGATGGGCCTCATTGAATGAGCCGAGGGCCTTAAGAGCAAAGACAGAGGTTTTCCAAAAAAGAAGCAGGCTTGCTTCCAGATGGGAACCTGGAGACCCCGCTGGAGTTTCCAGCCGACAGCCTGCTCCACGGAGTTCACACGTGCCAGTCTCTACATCGTGGGAGCCTCTTCAGTGAACTCAGTCACACACGCTCTCTCTATAGCGTTCCTCTTTGTTCTGTTTTTCTGGAGAACGCTGACGAACACGTTGACCAACCTGGGTCTCAATCTCATCTTCGCTGTGTACTAATCTGTGACCTTGGACCCATCTCTTGACCTCCCTGTTTCTCAGTTTCTTGATCGATAAAATAGAGATTTAAAAAAAAATATGTATGTGAAAAAAAAACTCCTTTTCTTCCCTTTGTATCCGGCTCCCCTTCCTGCTTCCCCATGCCCACGAGAGCGTGTCTGAAGGGTAAAGACCTGTCCTGTCTTGTCTTGACCTGTTCTTCCATCTGTGGCCCTCCCAGCCTGTCCACTGTGCTCTGGTGGAAGCTGGGACAGTGGCTTTTCAGTACCAGCCAACAAAACCAGAAGCATCTGTAGCCTTCCTTCCACTGTCCAAAGCAGCTTCTAACCAGAGCAGGTGGTTCAGGAACAACTCTGTCTTTGAAGTCCACACCTTTGGACCTTACCAGCCTCCCCCATTCTTAGGGGCATTGTCCCTTTCTCTCGGACCCTCTCCCATGCTACCCGAGCCTCTTCAACTCTTTTCTCTACCATTGTCTTTTTTGACTTCAGGTGATGATCCATCTAAACACAATACCCACAGAAAGGAACATAAAACATAAACACATAGCTTATCAAATAATCAACACAAATGTGCAGGTTAACAAACAATGATAAGGCAACCACCTGTGTTACCATCATCCAGGTCAAGAAATAGAATATTGCCAGAGCCCCAGGGGTCCCTCTAGGGTCACAGACCCCTCCACGCCCCCAGAGCTATCCATGATCCTGACTCGTAGGTAATTGTTTTCTCGCATTTCTTTATGTGTGAGTGGTTTTTTTTAAAGATTTTATTTATTTATTTGAGAGAGAGAATGCAAGCATGAGCTGGGGGGGTAGAGAGGGGGGAGTAGGAGAGGGAGAAGCAGACTCCCCATTGAGCAGGGAGCCTGATGCGGGGCTTGATCCCAAGACCCTGAGATCATGACCTGAACTGAATGCAGATGCTTAACTGACTGAGCCACCCAGGTGCTTTTCTTTGTGGTTTTAACACCTATTTATGCATTCCTGAGCCCCATAGTTTCATTGTGCCTGTATAGAAATGGAATCATATTTCTGTGAATTTTACTTGGCTTGTCTATATAAGTGATTTGTGTTATGTGCATGTATTTGTGTCACTTCTTTAGGTCAATGTTATGTTCATAAGATTCAACCATGGGGTGGCAAAGTGTAATCCATTCATTTCCACTTCTGCATCATTTTCTGCTACATCAGCGGTTAGCAAACTATGGCCCCCAGGCCAAATCCAGCTGGTGGCAGGTTCTCTACCGCCCGTGAGGTGAGAATGCTTGTTACATTTATAAAGTTGTAAAAGAAAAAAAAATACAGCAAAACCAAAATTAAGAGATAGAGACCTGCAGAACCTAAAATATTTGCTCTCTGGCCCTTCACGGGAAAAGTTTTCTGACCCAGCTTTCTTTGAATAAACTGTAAGTGACATTTCTGTTACATTCTTAATGGGTATTTGAAGGGTCTGCACGTTTTTGTCTCCTGAAAATGCTGCTATGGGCTTTCTTGTACATATTTTCATGCACATATGTGTGTGTTTCTCTAGGGCGTGTAACTAGGTATAAAAATAGACATATATTCAAATTGAGCAGATCATCCCAAACAGTTTTTGAAATTGGTTGTTCCACTTACATTCCCAACAGTAGTGTATGAGAATTCTACTTGTTCTGTATGCTCAACAACACTTACTAATATCAACTTTTAAAATTTTTGCCTATTGGTGAGTGTTTAGTGTTATATCATTGTTGTAATTGGTACTTCCCTGTAATGAAGTTTATTGGATATTTATATATATTTTTTCTTGACAAAATGTATATATATATGTGTATATATATATATGATATAGATGGTATATATAGGATATATATATATTCTTTTTTTTGCCTTTTACATTAAAAACTGGATATACCTGAAATTGATTTCTGTTTAACTCATAGGGTACTAATTGTACCAGCAGCACTTATTAAAAAACTGTCCTTTGCCTGCCTCTATCAAGCGTTCATACAATACAGAGTTCTCTTTCTGGACTCTGTTTTATTGGTCTATTTATTGGTCTGGACCCTCCTATTGTTCTAAATATTATAGCTTCATAACAATTCTTGCTTTTTGATCATGCCAGTCCTCCATTTTTCTAATTCTTCTTCAAGTGTATCTTGGCTATTCTTTTCCCTTTGCGTCTTCATGTAACCTTGAGAATGAACTTGTCAAATACCACTAAAAAATCTGTTGGGATTTTGACTGGAATTGCATTGACTCTATAATTGCTATGGAAGAATTGACTCTTTTATAACATTGAGACTTCCAGGCAACAAAGGTGGTGTATCTCTTAATTAAGTTACCTTTAATGTTTCTCAATAAGTTTTTCGCTTTCCTCATTAAAATCTGACACTATTTTGGTCATATTTATTCCTAGGCATTTCGTTTTCTTTCTTTTTTTTTTTTAGGATTTTATTTATTTATTTGACAGAGAGATCACAAGCAGGCAGAGAGGCAGGCAGAGGGAGAAGGGGAAGCAGGCTCCCCGCCGAGCAGAGAGCCCGATGCAGGGCTTGATCCCAGGACCCTGAGATCATGACCTGAGCTGAAGGCAGAGGCTTAACCCTCTGGGCCACCCAGGCACCCCTCATTTTTTTTTCTTTTAGAGGGGGAGTGTGAAAGGAGGGGCAGATGGAGACGGAGGGAGAGAATATCAAACAGGCTCTACCATCCAATGCAGAGCCAGAATCACGACTTGATCCCAGGACCCTGAAACCCAATACAGAGCCTGATCCCACGACCCCAAGATCGTGACCTGATCCAAAACCAAGAGTCTTCTGCTTAACCTACTGAACCACCCAGGCACCCTGAAAAGGTGTTTTTGATAAGGATTCCGCATTCACCTCACCTTTCTCTCATGTACCTGGGTTAGTGATAGCTCACCAAGGACAAAGGGATGCATTTTTCCTTTAAGGAAGATACCCTTCTATGTACTAAGAATAGCAGCAAACAAAACTTGGCCACTACTTTGAAAAGCATTTCCCACTTTCTTATTTCACTCTTATAACCATCCCAAAAAGTAGGCATTTTTATTTCCAGTTAATTAGTGAGGAAACAGAAGCTCAGGGACATAAAAAGGATTTTGCTCAAGTTCAGTTGGCTTTCTTCAGCTCAAATTCAGGACGTTGACTTCAGTCTGGTTCTCTTTCCTCGCCCATAGTTGCCTTCCCTGTTCCCACCTTTGAAGATGTGTGTGTTTTTTTTTTTAAGATTTTATTTTAAGATTTTATTTATTTATTTGACAGAGAGAGACACAGTGGAGAGGGAACACGAGCAGGGGGAGTGGGAGAGGGAGAAGCTGGCTTCCTGTCAAGCAGGAAGCCAGACACAGGGTTTGATCCCAGGACCCCTGGACCATGACTGGAGCTGAAGGCAGACACTTAATGACTGAGCCACCCAGGTGCCCCATGAAGATGTGGGTTTTGTTGTGTTTTGTAGTGTCTGCTCAGAGCAAAATTGGGAGAGCTAGAGAAGATAGAGTAGGCCCAGGGGAAAAAGAGTCCACCTGGAGGGACTGGATTTTGGATTTTTAATTTTCTATTTAACAGTGGATGTTATGTTCTCTTCTATGAAGAACCATAATTCAGCCAACAGATCGTAGCTCTCATTAAATTTGCTTTCATATAGGCTTTCAGCTCAGTTAAATTTTTTCTTATTATATTGGAAGAAACTTGAGGACATATATTCATACTCCTGGTGCCTGTTGCAGTGTTTTGGGGGCAATAAATCCTGCTGAATGAATGTATTTTTCTCCTGTTCTTACAATCTAGAACGCTTTCCTTCGAAAGCTTGATGTTTAATACCTAAAGACCCACCAGGTGGTGCTCTAAGACTGCCTAGTGTGGGTCATACTTGCTGACAAAGAATTCTGGCCACAGAGACAAGGAGCGGAACTGTGATGTTTAGTTTGAAAGAAGGAGAAGGGAGAGAAAGAAGAGAAAACATCTTAGTCTTGTAATTCTTTGCATTTACAGCAAGGCATTCATGACTCCCTCACATCTGATGCATTTTCTAGCTCCTCCAAACCAGGGGCTCTCCTTTCTTTCCTTCTCTTTCTTTCTTCCTTCCTTCCTTTCTTCCTACCTTCCTTCCTTCCTTCCTTCCTACCTTCCTTCCTTCCTTCCTTCCTTCTTTCTTTCTTTCTTTCTCTCTCTCTCTTTCTTTCTTTCATTTTTTAAGGTTTTATTTATTTACTTATTTGACAGACAGAGACAGCGAGAGAGGGAATATAAGTAGGGGAATGGGAGAAGGAGAAGCAGGCTTCCCACTGAGCAGGGATCCCAATGCGGGGCTGGATCCCAGGACCCTGGGACCATGACCTGAGCCGAAGGCAGATGCTTAATGACGGAGCCACCCAGGCGCCCCATCTTTCCTATCTTTCTTTGTACTCAATACATAGGTCCAGCACATAGTAGGAAACTGGTAAATTCTTGCTGACCTGAGATGGCTAGCTCCCATGTGCAAGTCTGACCCCCCATAACTCTTCCCTGCATTAGGCTTCCTCCCTGTCCATTCCCTTTCTTGGTTGATGGCATCTGTTGTCCTCTGGTGCCAACTATGGCTCCACAGTTGAATCCTTAGGCCCATCTGCTGCCAGCCATCCCTTCATGACTCTCTGGTGGTGCATTCAGTCCCATTCCCTACATAAGTTTCAAACCTTCAGTTCTCTTCTCACCCCTCTCTCTTCTTTCTTGCCACCCTTCCCTTTCAGGAAGATAGTCCGTCAGCCCCCAACTCACAGAAAAAGTAAAGACATCTTGTGGAGACTCTCTCAGCTTCCTACCTTGTGCTTTTGAACTTCTTCAGATTCCCATCTGTCCTCCTCTACTCTCCCCCGTGAAGCTAGTCTTTGATTTAGGTCAAGGTGAATTCTATCCACCTCAACTCTTTCATTCTTTGATTTCATTTATTTACCCATTCTTCAAAAAGTAATTAATTATTACTGTGTGCGAGGTTCTGGGAATACAGTGGTGAGTCAAACCGACAAGATCCAGTAGGAGAGACAGCTGTTAGTTGAATAACTAGCCCTCTAGATGGAAGTGGGGTCAACATTTTCTTGCCAAACTGAGATGTGCTAAGAAAATATGACTTTTCACCAATGTCTGCAATTGCCAAACTATGGAAAGAGCCCATTGACAGATGAATGGATAAAGAAGGTGTGGAGTCCTGGGGAGCTTGGGTGGCTCAGTTGGTTAAGTGTCTGCCTTTGGCTCTGGTCATGATCCCAGGGTCTTGAGATCGAGCCCCGAGTCAGGCTCCCTGCTCAGTGGGGAGCCTGTTCCTCCCTCATACCCCTGTTTCTCTCTCTCCTTGCTGCTTGTGTTCTTTCTCTCTCTCAAATAAATAAATAAATAAATAAATCTTTAAAAAAAAAAAAGATGTGGAATCTATATACAGTGGAATACTATTCAGCCATCAAAAATGAAATCTCGCCATTTGCAACAAGGTGGACGGAACTAGAGGGTATTATATTAAGCGAAATAAGTCAGTTAGAGAAAGAATTATCATGTGATCTCACTCATTTGTGGAATTTAAGAAACAAAACAGAGGATCATAGGGGAAGAGAGGAAAAAATAAAACAAGATGAAACCAGAGAGGGAGACAAACCATAAGAGACTCTTAATCATAGGAAACAAACTAGGGGTTGCTGGAAGGAAGAAGGGGGAGGATGGGGTAACTGGGTGGCAGACATTAAGGAGCGCACATGATGTAATGAACATTGGGTGTTACGTAAGACTGAAGAATCACTGACCTCTAAAAAAAGAAAAACTTTGGTGGGGGGGTGGAGAGAATATGGCTTTTCAGTTCCTATGACTGATATATCTTCCTCATAAGCCAGTTGTGATACCTCAAGACTAAGGAATCAGATCAAACACACCCAAGCAGGCAACTTCCTCTGACAGAACCATCTACACTACTAGGGGCGGACCCTGCTTGACCCTAAAAGAGGGGCTTTGCTGGGCACAGGGGCAGGAAGGCCCACCAAAAAGCTGGTGACTGTGTTTCTCATGTCACACCATCCTGTATCTGTGGTTCAGCTCTCCTCATGGGCTGTGTGTGTTGTGGGGAGCAGAGAGAGACTGGCTGGGGGCAGAGTAAGTGTGTGGTACTTATGGCAACAACCAGAGTGAAGGGTTCTGGGAACAAGCAAGCAGGCCCAGTGGGTTTTCAGGCCAGGTCCATGCCCAGGATTATTAAATCCCAGGCGTGCAACCTGAGGATGACAGTCAAGATGGGAGCTGAGTGAGTCAGTGACTGTGGGGACTCAAGTGTGAGGACGTTTTGAGCAGAGGGTAGCAAGGCAAGGCCAGAGCCAAAGGGTCAGAATCTGCTTCATGGCTCCCTAGTAACTGTTACTCATACCTGCAACTCCACCATTAGCTACTTCTCCTCCTGTATCAACATTTCATCAAATAGTTTATAGTGTATAATCGAATGGTTGAGCTCTTTCTGAATAGTTTAGCTATTTCCTATTTCTATGCAGGCTCCTTTCTTATGCCTCCCTCCATAACCTGAACACCTAAATTAAAATCCCACTCCTGGTATTTACTAGCTATGAGAATGTGGGCAACAGGGCACCTGGGTGGCTCAGTGGGATAAAGCCTCTGCCTTCGGCTCAGGTCATGATCTCAGGGTCCTGGGATCGAGCCCTGCATTGGGCTCCCTGCTCAGCAGGGAGCCTGCTTCCTCCTCTCTCTCTCCCTGCCTCTCTGCCTACTTGTAATCTCTCTCTGTCAAATAAATAAATGAAATCTTTTAAAAAAAAGGAATGTGGGCAATACTCTTACACTTTCTGAGCCTTAGTTTCCTTATCCATAAAACTGGACATTGGTGTATCTACCTTATCAGATTATCATGGATATGAAATGCACTGATGCTTCTAGTGAAGTACCTGTCCATAATAGGTGTGAAGTGTAGATGTAATTCTTTCTTCCTTCTTACTTGTGTTCATTATTTCATCTCCACTGACTAGACAAGACAAATACCTACGGAAGGGCAGGGTCTGGTGGTCCCTGTATTCAGTGCCAAGCGTAGTCTTTGTCCCAGAAGAAGGGATGTAAAACTAGGAACTAACAAAGGAGGGAGAAAGGAGACAAAACTGGATGAATCAATTTTTCCCAGCTATGGTAGCCCTCTTCCAAGATGGCTCCAGTGATCCCTGCCTATTGGTCTGCACACTCGTTAGTCTCTGTGACCAATAGCACCAGGCAAAAGTGATGGTATGTCACCACTAAGATTAAGTTGTAAAAGACTTGGGCTTCTATTTTGGGTGTCTTCCCCTACTCTCTCTTTAATCTCTCACTCTGGGCAAAGCCAGCTGCCATATTGTGAGCTACCCTGTGGAGAGACCCGTGAGGCAAGGAACTGAAGCTGCCAGTCAATAGCTTGTGAAGACCTGAGGTGTGCCAACAACCATGAGACTGAGCTTGGAAGAAAAATCTTCAACCCCAACTAATCCAGGAGATGATAGCAGCCCTGGCTGTCAACTAATTTGACTAATGTCTGAGAGAGAACCACCTAGAACCACCCAGCTCAACTGCTTTCTGGATTCCTGACAATGGGAAGCTGTGAGTTTATAAATATTCATTGTTTGGGGTTGCTAAATTCTGGAGTAATTCGTTCGAAAGTAGTAGGTCACTAATAAGGATTTTGGTTCTTGGAGGTGGGGCGCTACGGTATCAAAAACCTCAGTTGGGAGTGTCTTTGGAAGCAGGCTATAGGGATTTGAAGAGAATGTTAGTGAAAGCTTTAGGTGCCCATGGTTCACAGAATTTTGGACTTTGAGGAGGTCATAATTGAGGGCTCAAAGGAGAGTAAGGAAAATCTTACTGGAAACTTGAGGAAAGGTGATCCTTATGGAGTGGCAGAAATGGTAAGTAACACCATCACCTGCAGCGATAGTAAAAAGTAGACAATACGCTGAATGCCGTAGGTGATATACTTGATGGGGTTTCCAAGTGAAGAGTTGAAGGTGCCTTCTGCTTTCTCCCCTTGGCTTGTTGTACGACGTGAGAAGATAGGGATAACCTGGTGGAAGGACCGCAAAGCAAAACGAATCCAGGACTGGATTGTTTTGAATATTCTTAGCCTCTCAAAGATGGCAAACGGTACTAAAATTAATAACTGGCTTTTGAGCAAAGATCAAATCCAGGACGCTGCCAGGAAAACCTGAAGATGAAGTGTGACTATCAAACCTTTTGTTGAGATCTTAGAAATATCAAAGATGGTGCCTGTGAATACCCCAAATCGCCATCTCTAGGCCAGGCTCTGACCATCTGCACTTGGGTGCCCCGCAGGTGCCTCGAAGTTCACACATCCCGGCTGAGCTCAGCATTTGTCCTCCCACACCTGGGACTCCTCTCGGGTTCCCAAAATGCAAACCACTCCAAAAATACAGAATGACTGGGTTTTTCCACAGCTCGCCACTCTCTACCAATGTTCTTCTGTAAAATTCCTTATTTTGGCTCTCACCACTCACTCCTCCTTCACACACGCTGCATATTATCCATAAAGAATGCCTTGGTGTTCCTCACACTATGCTTTCTCTCACCTCTCAACCTCATGCAGCTGTTACCTCTGACTAAAATACTTGCCTTCCGGGCGCCTGGGTGGCTCAGTGGGTTAAAGCCTCTGCTTTCGGCTCAGAACATGATCTCAGTCTCCTGGGATGGAGGCCCGCATCGGGCTCTCTGCTCAGCAGGGAGCCTGCTTCCTCTTCTCCCTGTCTCTCTGCCTGCCTCTCTGCCTACTTGTAATCTCTCTCTCTCTGTGTCAAATAAATAAATAAAATCTTAAAAAAAAAATACTTCCCTTCCCCATCCCTCTGCTGTCATTCTTGTGCTCTTCCTTTGGGCTCTCCCGAGGCCCTGAGACTAGGTGAGCTATCCCTGCTATGTTCCTGCGGCATGGGCAACGGGGAATGGAAGGTGAGGGGCGATGGGGGATACAATGCTTCGAGAGCATAGAGCCCTAGTCATTAGGAAGAGCCGCTGTGCAGAAAGTCTGTGGTTCAGATTTGCCTTGAGACCCGACTCTGTGACTACTGAAAGGAACCTCTTGGTCAGGGCCCAAAGCAGCTGAGTCATGGCCCAAGGCGTGTCCTGAATATCCTACGGATCACCGGCCATATCTATCCTAAGGGACAATGACAAAAGCCTGAGACTGCTCCACCTTTGTACTTCCCATAAATAGGCTGCTTTACTTTTTTTTAAGAGCCTGGGCTAAGAGGGGTTGATTCCATTGGCCTTAGAGGTGGCATCACAATAGCATCTTTGACTCTCTCCCACAGCCCAGTCCTTCAGGGAGAAGAGACAACAGGAACTGGGCAGCCCTAACCCTGACCTGGAGGGCAGGAATTGCTTGCTCAGCCACTGGCTTATGTGTGGCCCCAGATAATTCACTCCTCCTCCCTTCGTAGTCCTTTATTCACCTGTAAAATGGGTATAATAGTTTTTACCTACCTCAGAGGTGTGTTGGGAGGTATAATTAGTGGTGGTTAGAATACTTTGAGAGGCACAGATGAAAGGTCTTGTATAAGTACACATGATTATTATGACTAATGGTATTTTTCTTCTTCGAACACACGGGGAGACAGCCCTCTCAATTTGAGCCGCGTCTCAGCTCCCCATTCAGATAAGAGACAGTACACCCTCCGGGCTGGCCACACAGCAAACCTTTAATCCTTTGGAAATCTACAGGCATCCTGAAAGTGATTTGAATCTTTCTCTTATCCACCCTCTTTTGACATACCTTCAACATGACCTGACTCGAAAAGTGGCAGTTTTATGTGTTGTGAATAACCTGTTTAATCCAAAGCATTTCACCAAGTGTGAAGGAAGGAGAGAAAAATGCTCATTGTTGTTCATAGGCACTGATTAACGCAGCAGGGGCTCAAGCTTTTCCCAGACTGCAGAGAAAACCCAGACATCTGTGCCCCAACAAGGGACCAACTTCCCAAGATGCAAACCAAAATGACTTGAGAGGGGCAGCACTAAGATCCTGTTGGGTCTTGGGGTTTCTGGGATTTGGGACCCCTGCAAGAAGAGACAGGCTCTGTGGCCCCCACCCAGCCTCTCCAGCCCCATTTTGCAAAGCACAATGTTTAGTGCAGGCTGCAATGAGATTGTTGGTCCAAGATGTACCTCCAGAAAGGAAAACTAGTCAACCATCTTGGAGCAAACTGAGGGTTGTAATCATAGGAGAAAAATAGCTTTAGTTTAGGAATGAAATCAAGCTATGTCCTCTAAGTTTTTGGCTTTCTGCCGTAAGTACCTTTACTATGTATTATTGTCACTTGCCAGATGAAGGTACGAGGATACAAATCTTCCTCCAGGAAATTTATGGGCCTCGAGGCTGTCATCTCAGCCTGGTACCCCTCCACTCCCTCTTGCAGTGTCCAAGAGGCTGGTTTTAGGTGGTAGGTTTTATCTACCTTCCTGATGAGCTTTGAAGACTGCTTCCCAGTGGGCATAATATGGGTTTTGACAACCATTCTCCCCTCAACAATCTGAGCTGATCTTGCCTCTGTTCCTGGAGAAAAAAATCCAGATGGCTAAAGGATGTCCAGAGCTTGCCATACCCATGAGAAAATGGGCTCTCCCAATCCTTCCCCGCAAGGGGTGGTGTGATGTGGGAAGTGGGGTGGGCCAAGGTAGAGTTTCGAGTTCCCTGCTTCTTACCATGTGGTGATCTTGGTCAATTAACCTGAATTAGAGACTGAACTTCTGTTTTCTTCTCTGTAAAATTAAACTTGCCTTTCTGGGTTGCTGTCATGATTAAATGAATAAATGCAGGGTATTTCATGGGAGGTGTTCAGTAAGGGTTGATATGCTTCCTTTTCTCCTTCAGCTGAAGCAAGGACACGTTCTGTATGTAGACCCAGAAAGAGCCAATGGTTCATGGTGTCTAGAGGGTTGTAGCCATGTCACACAGTAGGTAAGAGCCAGAAAGCCTGGGTTTCGGTTACTTACTCATTATGTGGCTTAATGCAGGTCACCTAACCCCTCTAAGCCTCAATTTCTCCATTTTAATGAAATTGTTGCTAATAGCATCTCAGACCAAAGCACTTCTTTGCTTGTCTTTGCTTTGATACTTATATATGATGGTTTGAGCTTCATGTCTGGGCCAACCAAAGCTTCCAATCTTTTGCTTCCCTGTGTCTGCTCCGCCCTGAGTGATCCTTGCACTCTGTCAGGATGAGTGAAGCATGGTCAGGTTGGGATGGTGGCCATGAGCCCCCCGGTTGTGGCACTGTGACCCATTCCATACATGATGGTGGTTACCAGTATGGGATCTGGGTTAATTACACCCCCACAGAGTCTGGGTTCTTTTACTTACAGTTGGTGACCTTGGGAAATGACTTCTTCTCTGAATCCTCCTTTACCTCATCTATAAAAAGGGACTAAGGATATCTAATATTTGCTTCAGGGGATTGTGGTGAACTTTAATATTGGCTAATAGTTATTGAGCATTTAATCTGTGCTGGACATAGGTTAAGTGCTTCAGGTGAGTTTCCTCATCTAGTTCTCAGAACTTTGTGAGACTGATACTATTATTATCATTCCCATTTTACAGATGAGAACACTGAGGCTCCAAGAGTAATCAATCTTGTTCAAGGTCACATAGCTATTATGTAACAAGAGTGGATCAACACCCACATCTTTCTGATTCCAGAGGTAACCTCTTAGCCAGATAATGAGATACTTAGAGTATAGCTTGTGGTCAAAATAAGCTACTTAACTGTGATAAACAGAATATATGGAGTATGGTGAGATCGACAATCCTTTAGCTTTTAGGGATGACCAAATGCCCTGAGGATGGAAGCCAGAGACTCCCCACAATCCCTGCCATTCTCTCTTGCTGTATCTGTTCTCCCAGTGATTGTCCTACTCTCCCTGAAAAGTGAAGGCCACCATACAGCAACATAGCTGCTTCCTCATCAAGATTGCACCTGGCTAGCTTGCTGAGAGCTGAATAAAAGAAGTAAACGAGTGAAGCAAAATGGTTCATTGATCAGACCCTAGTGGAGAGGTGATTGTGTGAGGTTGGGCTGGAAGAGATAGAGGTAGAGTTCAATCTATGGCTAATATTGGGTCTTTTACTCACTGCCAAAGGAATGAGGTTGGGCCTAATGAATGTTTGTAAAGGGTCTTTGAAATTTCTGAGATAAAAGGCTATGCCCTATTTTTCAAGGAGCTTTGCTGGTTCTCATTGATCTATTTGTCTGCTATTGGGATAGAGGGCAATTAAATCATCTGTGAACATCAAAGCTATGTTACACCACCTTGCATCCTCTCCACCTCCATGCCCTGGGTATGATGGGAGTCCTATAAATGTTTGTTTTCATTAATGAACATGGGGCTCACCTGGCTTTCCTTAGTGGCTCTGGTTTTCTTCATTGACCCCTCTTCTGTTAATTGGGGAAGTCATTGTGAGGTGCCATGAATATTTATGTGGGGAGTGTAGGAGGGATGGGGGTAGCAAAAGGGAGAGCAATGGAGCCTTCTTCTTTTCCTCTTTTGCATGATAGGTGAGGCTCTCCATTGCCCTTAGTTTGCCTCTGAGTTATCAGGCCACCCGGCATTTCCACCCTGTAGGATTTCGGATAGATGCTATCTGTAGTCAGTCAAGTGAGGTGGCCAGGCTGGTTGAGTGTACTGATGTGGGGCATCTGGGCCTGCTTGGGGACACTATGAAAATGTTTATGAATCTTCTCCAGAAGGTCTACACTGCCAGCCAACCTGATAAACTATTCATGGAAAGACATCCTAGTCTGGTGCACAGAGTCCTAGATTCTAAATCAGACTTGGGTGTAAATAATGGCTCAGCTAATTGAAAAGCTGTGTGTAAACTGACCACCTTTCCAAATCTTGCTTTGTTCCCTCAGTGACAAGGGTATATTCGTCTCTGTATGTTTCCACATGTGGTTTGGGGGAATCAACGGGATAATGAATTTGAATGGCAAGAGGATGTTGGGGAAGGGATTTGTGAATAGTGTAAAAGGTTTAGAGGACTCACCAACATGCCAGGGCATGTCTACATTTTATTTTATTTATTTTTTAAAGATTTTATTTATTTACTTGACAAAGAGAGACACAGCGAGAGGGAACAGAAGCAGGGGGGGTGGGAGAGGGAGAAGCAGGCTTCCCCCTGAGCAGGGAGCCCAGTGTGGGGCTCGATCCCACGACGGGATCATGACCTGAGCCGAAGGCAGACACTTAACGACTGAGCCACCCAGGTGCCCCACATGTCTACATTTTAATGATGTTTTCTGGAAAAAATGCTCTTTGTTGTCCAGTGCAGAGTAACTTCTGGTTACTCTCAAGTCACACGGGTAAGAAACCAGTGCCTAGAATAACAGGCGGTGTGTGATAGCTGCTCAAACATTAGTTGAAGGTGTGTAATGGAATGTGATATGCAGATGCCTTCTGGGTATCGTGGGAGCATTTATTTACTGGGCTCAAAAATATACCTTGAAGTGTAGGAACTCAGATCCATCAAAAATAAACACAGGAAGCTCTCAGTTGCTCAACAGAGAATTTAAAAAATACTACATTATGTCTTACAGATTAAAAACCCAGTGTTGTTCTTAGTAATTTCAAAATAAATGAGTGGGTCAGTAATTAAACTCTTATCTCCCAACTTCAAATGTGCTCTTCTATACAGGAATCCTCCTTTATCTGTGGTTTTCATCTCCACAGTCTCAGTTACCCCAGGTCAACCAGGTCAGGAAGCTGATGGTCCCCCTTCTGACTTGTCGCCAGAAGGTCAGTGGATATGTCTCAAGGCCTACGTCATTCACCTCATTTCATCTGCTCATGTAGGTGTTTTATCATCTCACATCATCCCAAGAATAAAGGTGAGCACAATACCCTAAGATATTTTGAGAAAGAGAGCGAGAACACATTCACATTACTTTTGTTACAGTGCATTGTTATCATTGTTCTATTTTATTACAAGCTATTGTTAATCTCTTACTGTGCCTAATTTATAAATTAAACTTTGTCATGTATGTATAGGGATGTATGTATAGGGAAAAACAGTAGGTAGAATTTGGTACTATCTACCATCGCAGACATCCACTGGGTATCTTGGAGCATATCCCCCAAGGACAAGGGGGCACTGTTGTACACTTGTCAAGTGTATTTGACACTTGCAAATCACCTTTCTCCTTTGCTGGCTGTTCCTGGGTAGCACCAATAGGTAGTGCTAGAGGAAGGCTGGAAGAGGAAAAATGAACATGGACATGATCTTGTCCTTTTGCTTCTGGTGTCTCCCAGCATGACCCCAGCAATGTTGCTTCTTCACCATGGCGGGGCCAAGTTAGTCCAATAGCAGCAGGTGAATCCAACTGGCAATTTTCTCAACATTTGTAGAATCAGCCTCATGGCACGACTCTTCCCTGCCTGACCTGGGCCAACAGCTCCAGGAGGCTAGCTCCTCCTCCTCTGAGGTCTGGACCCCAGTCCCATCAGGCCTTTCCTCCCAAGCTTCTAGGTGTTACTCATTCCAACCACTTCCCTTTGTTTCCCCAGGCCTAGGGGTGGGAACTGCTTCCTGCACTTGTTACCTCAGTGATAGCTTAGACTTTTCTTTTTGCCCTTTCAGTTCTTCCAAACCTAGCTAATCATTCTTTATATTAAATTCCCTCTCTCCAAATAAGTGCTGTGGTAGTTGGTGTGGTGTGGACTGCACTCTGACAGGTACCTGCTCAGGAACTCAGGCACTCGGAGTCTTGGAAACTCCTGAGAGCTCTGATGAGAAGTCCCTCCCTTTGTAGGGGTGGTGGGTCCTCTTTGGATAGTCACCTTTCTGGAAGGGAGGCACAGGGCGCAGGAGCAGTTAGAGATATGAAGAGGCACTGCTTGTTCCAGAACATTCAGAGTGGTCTAGGGGGCATATCTTCAGTGGAGGATGGAATTATAAATATCTCTTCCCTGGTGTTGAGCACTTTATCTCTTGGATTTTTAAAATAAAACTCTGGAAGAGACTTTAAGGACCACTTAGCTCAATGTCTTCATTGTATGGGTGAAGAAACCAAGAGAAGTCGATACTCACTTGAGTTCAGTTCCTTAAAGCCATTGTGTGGAGTGGAACTCCTACCTCTGATGCTTATCCTGTGCATTTGTCACTAGATTATGCCATACTCAGAAACTCACCTTGGCCAATTCCAAATCAGGTGGGTCTCAGGCACATGTAAGCCATCTAGGGTGGTTTTGCTTTCTGGGGTGATTACGCGTAAGATGGCTCTTCAGGGCTGCACTGCGACGTGGGCCTTGAATCCTTTCTGGAAGCCTCACACCTTAGATGCCACAGAGAAATGATATTATGATGAGGGAGGAAAAATAAGTCTGCTTTCCCGGCTTCTTGCCTTCCAAATGCTGATGTACCCCAGCCTCAGGCTTTGAACCTGTTCTTTAGCTATACTAACTTTTTAGGTGATCTTGCCTAGTTGTGACTTTAAGTTCATTCTAAATTCCAGATTTAGGTCTTTAATCCTGACCTTTACACTACTTTCCAGCCCCATAACCAATTGCCTATGTATCATCTTCCCCAGCTATGCTGGTAAGACACTCAGACCTGCCATGCCTGAAATCAGACATTTCATCTCCTCCCCCTACACCTCACCAGTTCCCTCAGTGTTCTCCATCCTGCAAATGGTACCACAACTCACTTTGCTGCACATGTCAAAAAGTCTTGATTTTTCTCTTCTCTTCACTTCTGCATATAATTCCTCTGCAGACTCTGGGTTCTACCTTCAAAATGTATTCAGGGATGCCTGGGTGGCTTGATTGGTTAAGCATCTGACTCTTGATTTCAGCTCAGGTCATGATCTCAGGGTTGTGAGATGGAGTTCTGTGTTGGGCTCTGTGCTCACTGGGGGGTTTGCTTAGGATTCTCTCTCCCTCTTCCTCTGCCCCTCCCCCTGCTCACGCACTCACTCTCTCTCTAAAATAAATAAATAAATAATAAATAAATAACAAATAAATAAATAAATCTTTAAATACATATCTAGCATCTAATTTCTCATTTCTTCACTTGCTCTACCCTACCCTTACCAAGACTGCTTTATAGTCTAATTGGTCTCCTGTTCTGACTCTTCTTGTCTCTCATTCTATTCACATAACAGCCAGACTCAACTTTTATTTTTTTTTATTTTTTTTTAAAGATTATTTATTTATTTATTTGACAGAGAGAGAGAGATTACAAATAGGCAGAGAGGCAGGCAGAGAAACAGGGAGAGGAGGAAGCAGGCTCCCTGCTGAGCAGAGAGCCCGATGCGGGCCTCGATCCCAGGACGCTGAGATCATGACCTGAGCCGAAAGCAGAGGCTTTAACCCACTGAGCCACCCAGGCGCCCTGGGCTTGCTTTTCTTGACTATGTTTTCTCTTTGAATGATTCTCCAAATGTCTAGTAATATTTTACTGGATATTGTGGCTATTATAGAGATAATGTATTTTTATATC
>LNAC01000892.1:495521-550210 GCA_002007465.1 Ailurus styani
TTTTTTTTTAAAGATTTTATTTATTTATTTGACAGAGAGAGATTACAAGTAGGCAGAGAGGCAGGCAGAGAGAGAGGAGGAAGCAGGCTCCCCGCTGAGCAGAGAGCCCGATGTGGGCCTCGATCCCAGGACCCTGAGATCATGACCTGAGCCGAAAGCAGAGGCTTTAACCCACTGAGCCACCCAGGCGCCCAGCCAGACTCAACTTTTAAACCTTCAAATCCGAAAACTAGAAACATACACAGTGAACCCTATGATCACTTCAGCTTGCTGCCTGGGAATGCTTTCCAGACTGTGGTTCAGCAGGGAGAATCCAAGCAGAACATGGCAACCTTGCTGAGCTGAGGAGAGATTCAAGTTTGGAGGGGCCAAGGTGGCTAAAATTGGCAAAGCAGAGTAATAAAGAGGGGGAAAGGAGCTGCACAAAGGAAGAAATCTTTCTACACATCCCTACCAGTCTGTTGCTGAGTACCAAACTATGTATGCACAGGCGAAACTTCCAGGAGATCAAGCAGAGAATGACTAGATCCTAGAAATTGAAAAATTCCCAGCGCCTGTGCCTAGAAAGCTGGAAGACGTTTGTGTTCTAATCAGTTGAGGGGGTAGTGCTAGTGAATTCCTGGAGCATTCAGTAAAAAGGGCTAGTGCCATATTTATAAGGCTAAATTAGTCCTGACTTGAAGACTACTTTAGGTCCACACTAAACCAAACTTAAAAACAAGGCTCAAAAGGATCAGGCTGAACTCTAAGTAATTTACCTACCTGACCAGAAAAAAATCCAGTACTTTTTATAGAACAAGTTCAACACTCAATAATATAAAATTATAATGTCTAGTTTCCCAAGAAGAATGACTAGACATTCAAAGACATAGGAAAATGTGACCACAGCTGTTGATGTTTTAGGGTTTTTGCATTTGCTGCTCTCTCAGCCTAGAACTCTCTTTCCCCAGATGTCTGTGTAACACCCCAGTTCATTTACTATCTGTTCAATTATTGCCTCCTCAGGGAAAGCTTCCCGGATATGTAAAATCGTCCTCACCTGTCAATCTCAATTCCCTCATCCTGTTTTCATTGATTTATTTTTATTCACAGCATTTGATCATTAGATTGTGTGTCTCTGATGTGTCTTTGCTTTGACATGTCTTATAAAAACTATATATTCAGTCAAGATGAATGGATAGGGCGCCTGGGTGGCTCAGTGGGTTAAAGCCTCTGCTTTCGGCTCAGGTCATGATCTCAGGGTCCTGGGATCGAGGCCCGCATCGGGCTCCCTGCTCAGCGGGGAGCCTGCTTCCCCCTCTCTCTGTCTCTCTGCCTGCCTCTCTGCCTACTTGTGATCTCTCTCCCTCTGTGAAATAAATAAAATCTTTAAAAAAAAAAAAGATGAATGGATAAAATGGAGTGAATTGATATTGATATTGAAATTGAATGGGTTGATATTCAATAAATTGAATTCAATATCAATGAATTGATATTAAAATTGAATGAATATGATAAAATAAGTTAGCTCCCTTTGGGTAAGGCTAAATATGGTTACTTAAATTTCCAGTAGATGCCAGCAAGACTCTTCTGTATGTAAATAATAGTGTGGCTTTACCTAGTTATATCATCAAATTTATATAACCTTACAAAGTTAGTATTATATGTATTTATAGATGCTTTTGATTTTTTTGTTCAAAAAAACACTTACTGAGCACCTACTATATCTATCCATCTCTCTAGTATGTCGATATAGTCTCTGTCAGCAGAACATGCACAGTCTGGTAAGCCAGGGTCAGGCCTACTACCTTGAAACCTTGCATTTGTGTAAGTAAATGTCTTGTATAACTGTGGTGCAGCAAGATATTATGAACCCAACCTTGGGACCAGTGACAGGATTTTACATGGTTCTTATCCTGGTCCTAAAATTACATGAAAAGCAGAAAATCCCCACTTCCGGGCCTCCCTGACCTAGCAAACTCCTCCCTCCCTGCAAGCAGGTGAGACTCCTGAACTTTGGGCACTCCCTGTGGGAATCAGGGAGTGTCCCTCACCATTTGCATCATTACGTACTCTTGATTTTGTGTGTATTCTTTTTTTTTTAACTGAATTAATCTCTTCTTATAGACTTCTACTTTCCGGCTTACCTCAATTAATAGCATCCCCAGTCAACTTCTTCCTCCCCTGTGCTTCCAATCAGTTACTGTGTTCTGTGACCCTGAGGGCTCTTAAATCTCTCCATTTCTCTCCAACCCACTGCCACTGCCCTAGTTCAGGCTGTCATCTTCAGTCTAGGAAACTGCAACGTCTTATTCTGCTCCCTCTTCTCCTGCCTCTGGTCTTGGTCCTTACAGTCAGTTCTTGAAAACTGATCACCTCATTTCCTCTTCTTACCACAGTTCTCTCTTTGGAATAACACCTGAAGTCCTTCACATCGCAGAGCAGAGGATGGCCTTCCACTGTCCGTGTTCGATGCATTACCAGCTAGCTGAAGTGCCAGAAAACCAGAGTAAAAGCACCGCTCTTGAGTCTGATTTGCCATTCTTTCTAGTCCTTGAACCTGGTCTCACTCCCATGGTCTGGACAAATGGAACAGCCTAGAGGGGAAGAATGCCAGGCAAACAATGGCAGTAAGTGCCATCGTAAAAGCCAACACTGAGTGTTCTGTAGGAAGCAGAGAAATAAATGCTTGAAGGGCGCTTGGGTGGTTCCGTTGGTCAAGGGTCCAGCTCTTGATCTCATCTCAGGTCTTGATCTCAGGGTCAAGAGTTCAAGCCCCATGCTGGGTTCCATGCTGGGCATGGAGCCTTCTAAAAAAAAAAGAAAGAAAGAAAGAAAGAAAGAAAGAAAGAAAGAAAGAAAGAAAGAAAGAAAGAAAGAAAGAAAGAAAGAGATCTTACATTGAATGCTTATGATGCTTACATTGAATCTTAAGGAATGAGTTGGAGTTTTGCAGGTGGTCAAGGTGAGAGAGGGTCTTCTAGGCCGGGCATGTGGCATGGCAGAGGTGAAGAAGTGTCACATGATAAAGGGTTTGATACGTCCTGCTCATGAATTTGGACATATCCTGACAGAGGAATCACTGGAGGGTTTTAGAATCAGATTTGTGTGCTATAAGATGACTTTGGCAAAATTGTATGGGATGGATTTAGGTCCCCACCTGGAGGCAGGGAACCAGTTGAGACACCACTGCAGGTGTCTAAGCAAGAGATCATGAGGGGGCAGAAATAGCACCACTAGCTCACATTGATTCAAAACTTACTATGTTCCAGGAACATTTCCTATTTTATCTCATTTTACCCTAATAACAGTCCTATGAAGCGGGGAAAGAGGCAGTTTGCCCAGGGTCCCACAGTCAGTAGCAAAGCTGAGCTAGAAGCTCAGGTAGTGGCCCCAGAGTTCACGTTCCACATCACAGGGCATGGACTCTTAGGATATTAAGTAATTAAAGGATGAATTCCCATTTTCCTCCCAGAACAATCCGACTCAGAGTGCTTGATTTGGCTTCTGGGAGTGTCACCAGAGGCCAACCCATCTTCCTCGGCACAGAGGCCGTGAGTCAGGCCATCTGGGTTGACAGCTGGGCCGGTTTTGTGTTTCCTCTGAATTTTGCTTCGCTTTGTTTCTGCCTCATCACACCATGCCACTGGATTTGAATTATGAGAGTTTCTGTGTCAGGCTGGGGCCCGCAAGTTACGTGACAAATGCGCTCTCAAAATTGGAAGGAATGTTCCCTGGGGGCTAAGCATAGGGTACATGTGGCTCATCAGGAGGGCCCAAATGACAGCATTCAAGATTTCCTGCCAGCTTCCGGAAGGCAAAGCAAATGTCTATTCTCGCGAGGAACTACAAGAGAAGGGAATGAATTCCCAGCACCGCAGCTTGCCAGTGAGGTCGATTTCAAAGATCAAAATGACAAAAATTGTTGAAGTTTGTATTTCCCTGATCATTTCTACCTCATAGAGATGTGAGTTAATTGTAGGCTTTAAAATCAAACGCACTCACTGCCTATTAGTGATGACTATATCATCATGCGTCTTTTGCCAAAATAGACCGGTTTCTGCTCCGTTGACATTTGGCTGACACAGGAGCAAAGCAAGCAGGAAACTTACTCCTTGAGAATCTCTGTGTCTGAGAAAACTCCAGCAGTTCTGGTGTCCACACAGCCCGACTGGCTTGCAGGCTTCTTAATGTGACAGCATTCCCCAGGGGGCCTTGAACCTGCTACACTCACTATGTCTTGCAGCCCAAGTCCTCTGCCCCAGTCCACATTAAATAAGCCAAAATATTTAGACATTTAAACAAAAATCAAATTTTTAAAATTTCAAAAAATTTCATTGGCTGCCCTCTCATCGTGTTTAAATCTGTAAATCTCAAAGAGTCACTTCTTCACTTTTAGTAGGTCTCTGATCAAAGCCACCTCCTCTGGGAGGTCTTCCTGACCACGGAGTACAAACAGCAATGTTCCTTTGGCCTGCCCACACCATTACTCCCTAACCCAGTTGCCCTATTTTTCTCCATGACATTTATCAGCACCTGATAAGTACATTGTTTTCCATCTATTTTTCCTTACTTACAAAGTTCCATCAGGGCAGGGACTTTAATTTTGTTCACTGATTTATCCTCAGTATCTAGAACAGTTCTTGGCACATAGTAGATGCTCAACAAATATTTGTGGAATGACTAAATATATAACTCCCAGCTGACTTCTAATTACATTAGTCTCTTACATATTCCGAGTCCACGCTGACCTTTAAGCTGCATACATACTCAAAAGCTTTCCATTTCATTCATTCCTTTACCATGTCTTCCTGGTTGGTACATGTTTGCAGTTATAGCATCCTGACATGTGGCAGAATTTTCTTTGATTCTGAGAATCACTTCTATTGTCAAAGGCTTCTAGAATGTACAACCTGATCCTTTCCTTGTAAATTCATTTTTTTAAACCTCTACCTTTGTTTCCATTTAAGGATGCTCCTTTCCTTAATAATCTCACCAAAGCCTTTAAACTCTCAAGGCAAGGGAAAAAAAGCAAAAATAAACTATTGGGACTTCATTGAAATAAAAAGCTTCTGCACAGTGAAGGAAATAATCAACAGAATTAAAAGGCAGCCTACAGAGGAAGAAGGTATTTGCCAATGACATATCTGATAAAGGGTTAGTATCCAAAATATATAAAGACCTGATAAAACTCAACATCCCCCCCCAAATAATCTAATTAAGAAATGGGCAGAAGACATGAACAGACATTTCTCCAAAGAAGACATCTAGATGGCCAACAGCAGACATATGAAAAGATGTTCATCACTTACCATCAGGGAGATATGCAAATCAAAACTACATACCTGTCAGAATGTCTAAAATCAACAACACAAGAAACAAGAGGTGTTGGTGAGGATGTGGAGGAAAAGGAACCCTCATTCACTGTTGGTGGGAATGCAAACTTGTGCAGCCACTCTAGAAAACAGTGCGGAGGTTCCTCAAAAAGTTAAAAACAGAACTGCCTTATCATCTAGCAATTGAGCTACTAAGTATTTAACCCAAAAAATACAAGAACAGTAATTCAAAGGGATAAATGCACCCCTGTGCTTATAGCAGAATTATTTACAATAGCCAAGATATGGGAGCATCCCAAGTGTCCATCAATTGATGAATGAATAAAGAAGACATGGTATATATATATGTATATATATGATTATTGTTCAGCCATAGAAAAGAATGACATCTAGCCATTTGCAGTAACATGGATAAAGCTAGAGAGTATAATGCTAAGTGAAATAAGTCAGTCAGAGGAAGGCAAATACCATATGATTTCACTCATATGTGGAATTTAAGAAACAGAACAAACGAGCAAAGGGGAAAAAAAGAGAGAGGCAAACGGAGAAACAGACTCTTAACAGTAGAGAACAAACCAATGGTCACCAAAGGGGAGCGGGTGGGGGATGGGAGAAATAGGGGATGTGGATTAAGGGGGGCACTTGTGATGAGCACTGGGTGACATATGAAATTGTTGAATCTCTATGTTGTGCCCCTGAAATAAGATAATGCTCTACGTTAATTAAGTGGAATTTAAGTAAAAATGTAAAAAGCCGGGCGCCTGGGTGGCTCAGTGGGTTAAAGCCTCTGCTTTCAGCTCAGGTCATGATCTCAGGGTCCTGGGATCGAGGCCCGCATCGGGCTCTCTGCTCCGCAGAGAGCCTGCTTCCTCCTCTCTCTCTGCCTGCCTCTCTGCCTACTTGTGATCTCTCTCTCTCTATCAAATAAATAAAATAAAATCTTAAAAAAAAATGTAAAAAGCCAAACAGACAAACAAGCAAAAAAACCCCCAAACTATCTGAACATAGCATTGTGCCCTAACAATGTGTAAGAGGCCAGAACGACTGTTAGTACCCCATGTGCTGGTCAAGGGTATTTTGGCTCCAGAGTTCAGCTTTGTTTCTGTGAATGTTTGTACATCACAAGTTGACCAAGAGCAGAGCTTCTCTACTCCCAGATGTGCATGGCGTGAAGCCGCTGTCCCTAACACTGGGCCTCCTTAGCGTGCTTCTCAGAGGCCCGAGAAGTCCTGCTTCCTCCCTGTGCTCTTGCTGTGCCCTGGGCCTGGGATGGCCTCTGCTGTCCCCTTGTCCCGCTCAAGCTCCTCTCCTCCTGAGGCCTTCCTGATGGCCCCAGCCCATGACACAGAGCCCTCTTGTTCTTTGTACTGACTGGCTTATCTCTTCAGCGAGGGGAGGAGCAGCAAGATTCCATGGAAGGAACCCTTGGACTTGGAGTCAGAAGTTCAGCTTTGAGCCTCGTATTTGCTTCGTCTTGGGTGGCTACCTCTGAACTGAGTTCTCCCTCCCCCAGTAAAACGCTGATCACCATTTGTCCCCGGACAATGTGATGCACCTGTTTTAGGGTCAGATCTGATCATGTAGGAAAAGGGCTCTGCAAATGATCCAGCCTTTGTGAGGTTCCCAGACATCATCATCACAGGATTTTTGTGTGTTATGCTGTAAAGGGAGAAAAAAAGCATTCTATTATTTTCCTTTATTCTGCATCCAATTCTCTGAATACTTTTGTATCCTGGTACCAATCATGTGGTGGTTTTTCCCACATGATGGAATTCTGCAACACGAACTGGGTGTCCTACAACTTAACTCAAATTCTGATGTTATCTGCTTTGGAGAAAGCATCAGGTCCTACAGGTTAAGACCCCAGTCCCACAAGACTGTCCTTCCCGCCCTCTGCCCCGCCCCATCCCCCCCGACCTCAGGGGCCAATGGTAAGACTAGCTGTTACCCATGCATCTGACTGGCTGGAAATCAGAGGTTGTCACAACTCTCTCTGGCTTGATTAAATTGCTCAACTGGCCCACAGAACCCAAGAAACCAGTTTACTTGCTCGATGACCATATAAAGGATAGAACTCAGCATTGCCACATGGAAGCAATTCATGGGGCAGGTCTGTGGGGAGGGGCGTGGAGCTCCCATCCCTGCTCTGGGCGTGCCACCCACCCAGTACCTTGATGTGTTCATCAGCACTGAAGCTCTCCCAACCCTGTCCTGTTGGGTTTTTCTGGAGGCTTTCTACACAGGCACAATCAATTTCATCATTGACCATTGGTGATGGAACTCAACCTCCCAGCCCCTCTCCCCTCCCTGGAGGTGGTGAGAGTTGGGGTGGTGGGGCTGAAAGTTCCACTCTCTCATCACGTGGTTGGTTCCCCTGACACTCAGTCCCCAACCTTAGGGGGCTTTCCCAAAGTCACATGATTAACATAAACTCAAGTGTGGTTTGGAAGGGCCTTGTTATGAGCAACAAAAGACGCCTTGATTGCTCTTATCACTTTGGAAATTCTAAGGGTTTCAGAAGCTCTAGATGGAGACCAAAATATGTATTTTTTCAGCGAGAGCCTGTCATGCCCTGCGCACTGGGGAGACAGAGAGGAATAAGACCTATCCCGCAGCAAGGCCGGGTGGAGGTACATTGCGTGGGGACAAGGCGGATGTGATAATGGGGACATGTCCAGGGAACGGAGGGGCCACTCGCTCAAACCAGTGAGTTGTGGATCATCATCAGCGTACTGTTTGGCTGCAGGGTTAGGCAGTATGGCAGGCAGGTGACGGCCTGTGGTAGGAGGGTATGAGAGCATCCAGTGCAAAGGAATCCATCCGACTCCACTGTATTCCTGCTCCCACCTTCCCAGTCACATCAGGGCTGATCTGCTGGTTTCTCAGGGGTCATAGGGCATGGATATTGTCTCTATGACCTCAACTAACTTCTTTAGACCCCCCTCTCAGCACACCGTCTTGGAGGAAAAGGCTGAATCAGGGAGCAAAGGTAATGAGCCCTGTGTTTCGTGGCTGCGGCAATGATGCTCAGACACGGGTCGAGCGAGTGGAGTCTGCCTCCAATTACAGATGATTTGGGTTTTCTAGACTGCCGCTGGGGGAGGCAGGGAAGCTCAACGCCTCTTAACCAAGGAAGCCCATTTTCCTTTTTCTTCTCTTTCTTAATAACTTAATAAATCTAATTGAATTTTAAAGTTTAAAATCATGTATTATTTAAAGTAAATAATAAAAATGAGCACTGGGGGTGCTCATTGCTATGGGAGGGTCATTGTTTCAAGCTCTCTTAGCAGACAGCCAGGAGATACTTTCGTATATGTTAACCTGTACGTATCCACACATCTGTACTTCTGTGCTTACCCATTTGCATCTATATTAAATTAGAGTTTATACTGCTGCCCTTGACTCTTTTTAAAAAGATTTTATTTATTTGCTTACTTATGTTTTCGAGAGATAGCACGTGAGCGGGGGGGAAATTGGAGGGGAGGAGCAGAAGGACACCCCGCTGAGCAAGGAGCCTGATGCAGGACTCGATCCCAGCTCAGGATCATGACCTGAGCTGAAGGCAGATGCTTAGCTGACTGAGCCACCCATGCGCCCTCAATGCCCTTGACTCTAATCCGGTAGGACATGGGTCATTCTAGCCTTCCCTCCTTGCTTATCAGAAACTTCTTCCTTTAACAGTGAGAAACCTGCCTCCCGCAACCCAACATCCAACCCCAGGATACATGCAGAGCAGATTCATAATTGTTCATTCCCACCTCTCTGAGAAACAACTTCAGAGTACGGTGTCTGTGTACAATTCCCTTGGTCTTTAGTCTTACAGTTCCCAGGCAAAACAACTTTTTCCAAATTTTTTCAAGAGACTTAGGTTAGCTTCATTCCCAGTGCCCCCCCACCCCACTCCAACATAAGCACCCAACTGTGCATCTCCCTGTGTTAAAATTATTTCCGCCCATTTGACTTGGAAGAAGTATGTTGGTTTGGCCATGAACTTTGTCCCCTAAAGTTTCTCTCAAGTGGGGGTTAGGACTGCAAGAGCATTTCAGCAGACATGGCAGACAGAGGAGTCTTCTAGATGGTTTCTGTGAAGGGTAAACTCAATTTTTTTCACAGATATTTATAAGTTTTCCTTGCTTATTCTGGAAAGTGGGAAAATGTTTACACTCCAGCTAAGTGTCAAGAGTAAAGTGGGAAGAATTTCTGAACTCACCACGGAGAGCACTTCTCGTCTTCCCAATATATGTGTATCATATTCTAAAAACACTGTTGTACCCTGAAGGAAAAACAATTTTAAATATCCAGAAGATGAGTTTGAGAGATGTCAGCCTGCAGTGGTCTTGGAAAACATGTTTCTCCTGGCAGAGGAAGGAATTTTAAAAGCTGAGATGTGCTTGAAGACGGATTGAAGCGGAAATTGTAAGCTCCCCCTTGGGACACCTGAGTGGCTCAGTGGGTTAAACAGCTGCCTTCGGCTCAGGTCATGATCCCAGGGTCCTGGGATCAAGTCCCAAATCGGGCTCCTTGCTCAGTGGGGAGCCGGCTTCTCTCTCTGCCTCTGCCTGCCACTCTGCCAGCTTGTGCTCTCTCCCTCTTCCTCTCTGACCAAAACAAAAACCACAACCAAAATCATATATATATATATTGGCTCCTCCTTTTCTGCCGCTCCTCTGGATGGCTGTGCAGTGAGATTTCCCCCCACTTAGATCCTTTCTTCCAGAACCGAGAGTCCTTCCATCCCTCCTTTCTCCAGGCACTTTTGCCTCAGCACCCGGTGGAAATTCAGGAAATAATTGTGGAGCAGCTAAAGATAGACCTAGGTCAGCCCTGAAAATCTACATAATTTCAGAGTTATTTTCTATTCGGCAATAAACACTTTTTTTTAAGTGGCTTAATCACGACCATTTCATGCTTGACCCCACACTTAAAATGTTGGAGGCGCTCTTCCCGCCCTCCGAAGCCCTTTGCGATGGGCTTTAGCAGAGCCCTGCCCCCTTTATGAGCGGGGGCCCCGCCCGAGGGCGGCTCAGGGCCCCTCCGCCCATTTTATTGGCCACAGAATGTTTGTACTTTGGTGTCTTTAAAATCGAGTTCCTTTTACTCACCAAAGGAAGAGCCACAAGAAGGACTTTTGCTAGAGGTAGAACACTTTTCTCCTCCCTTGCTCCAAATCCATCAATTTGCACAGAGCGTGTTTCAACGGGGCAAAGCTAATAAAAAAGCCTTAGCTTTGGCTTCCCCCGCCCCCCCCCAGGGAAATAGTGCTTGGAGCCTATAGAGCCATTGCATCTGGGGGACCGACGGTCCTAAAGACTTGCCCTCCCTCAGCCCAGCTTCCTCACGGGGTGACGAGTTCACTGCGCTGTCAGGGCAGAGGGAGCAATCGGGTGCAGGTGCGGGGCTGGACTCACCGCCCGGCACTTGGTTCATCTGCGGTCTGGGGGTTGTGGGTCTGGATTTGCGGCAGTGGGCCGGTTAAGAGGAAGCCGAAGAAGCAGCCCGCGTTAGCAGGGCAGCTGTTGTGCTTGTGACAGCAGAGGAGTCGCCCTGTTTGGTTGAGCAGGTTGCTCCTGCACAAGGCAGCGTGTCCAGGAGATGGGGTGGGGGAGGAGAGGGTTGAGAGTCCCACCCTAACCCAGTATGACCACTTCTTAACTATGTCTATAAAGCCCTATTTTCTTTCTTTTCTCTTTCTTTTCCTTCCTTCCTTCCTTCCTTCCTTCCTTCCTTCCTTCCTTCTTTCTTTCCTTCCTTCCTTCCTTCCCTTCTTTTTTTTTTAAAGATTTTATTTATTTATTTGACAGAGAGAGAAAGAGCACAAGCATGAGGAGCAGCAACATGAGGGACAAGCATGCACAAGCATGAGGGAGAAGCAGGCTCCCCACTGAGCAGGAGCCCAATGCGGGGCTGGATCCCAGGACTCTGGGATCATGACCTGAGCCTAAAGCAGATGCTTAATGCACTGAGCCAACCAGGCACCCTACAAATACCCTATTTCCAAATAAAGTCACATTCTGAGGTTTCTGTTAAACATGAAGTTTTGGGGGGGGGTAATATTCAACCCCTACAGGCTGAATCAACCTGGATGAGAGGGTGCCTTTTTAAATTTGCCATTGCCAAGCTATATCCTCTGCCTTTTTTCTATTGTGTACAAAAGTGCCATTTGAACTGGCAGGGGTCCTGGATATCTTCTACGGAAGCGATCAGCTACGCAGGATCCATTAGTTGGCAAGCTTATAAGGCAGAGGCCCTGTCTGATGTCTCTTCGGTAATCGTCATAGCTTGTACAGTAGACTGGGTTCTCAAAGATGAGTGTTGCAACGACGGTAAAGAAACCTGAAAAGAAAACTTCTGATTCCAGATACTACCACAAAACTTTTTCTTTTCTTTTCTTTCTTTTCTTTTTCTTCTCTTCTCTCCTTTTTCCTTTCCTCTTCTCCCCTTCCTTCTTCCCTCCCTCCCTTCCTTCCTCCCTCTCTTTCTTCCTCCTTCCTCCCTCCCTCCCTCCCTTCCTTCCTTCTCTTTTCTTTCTTTCTTTCTTTGCACATGTGAGTGATCTTTAACCTGTTTCATCCTATATGTTCCTGCTTTTCTGGTGAATTACAAGTCTTTTGGGTTCACATGCATTAAGTGGGGCAGGTTATACCTCATTGCTGAGTTATGCAGTGTTTCTCAAAGTGTGCTCCGTGGGATATTAGCACCACAGGAGAAAAGGGTTTTGTGGTCAAAGAAGACTGTGCAATTATGTGTTTGGAATGCTCTTCCTGGAGATTAGCAATATTTTACGTTGGCTTTGTAAAGGTTTTGACAAGTCCTATAGTGAAGAAACCTATTCAACTTTGTTTAATCCAGTGTATCTCAAATTAACTTGACAACAGAGTCCTCTGCATCCCTTATTTTGTGAATGAATAACACCTATGATGATCCATGGAACTAGCATCTAAGCAATCAAGTCTGAGAACCAATGAAGTGTGGTCAAGAATATAAATGTTGACATCGGGCTCAAATTCAAAACTTAGATTAATTGACTTTGGACAAGTAACTGAACCTCTCTGGGCCTATTCCCTCATCTCAAGATGGTGTTCTAATGCCACCTGCTTTATAGGATTAATTGAAATAATGTAGATCAAGTGCTTAACACAGAACCTGGGATATAGGATTGAGTATATTAAACATCTCCTGTTAGATTATCATTTGTTATTATTCTATTATTGTATAGCCTTATGACATATCATTCTTAGAGGTTATTTGGGGGAAATGACAATGTTAATTCTAACAAAGAAGATCAAGTTTTCAAAACAGTTGTCTTTTTGTAAAAGTCTACTCTGGAAAGAAAGTTGGGTTTTTTTCCTCAGTGCCTCAGAACTCTGAGGACCAACATTCACCAAATCCAGTTCTTCTGAACCTGAGGAAGTCTCCTTTGTGCACTGATCAGTTGTGATTTCTTAGGTCAGAAGTCAGTGATGTTCACCTGGAAGAAAATCAAGCCCAAAGTACCAGATGAAGCTCTGTGTTTCAAAAGGCATTTTACTGGTGCCTCTGAGAGCATTGGGTTTGGAGTAGGAAGAGTGAGAACAGATTAGGGGGAAATGACTTGAAAATTCCTGGATTAGCCTGGCCTTGAGAGACAGCAAAGGGAGAGAACTCCTACCTACAACAAGTGTGCAGAAGCATGAGTCTAACACAAGTACGTACTAAGCTTACGGGTCTTCGTTGCTCTCATCTTCATAAAGACAGCAGATTTATCATTGCTCGTTGGTCAGAGGGTTGAACACACTATCTTTTGCTCTAATAGCACAACATTTCAGCAAGACATAGTCACACAAGAGAGCATATGGAGCAGCGGGAAATTGTGTGATACAAGGTTTTAATTGCTGTGTGGATCTCAGGGGCCGTTTGGAGTGGTCAAGAGCCTGGGCTTCAAAGTCCCATGGACCTAGGTCCCAATTCCAGCCCCCTCACTAAGAAGTTTCCTAAATGTTGCCATACATCAGATTCTTTCTATGGAAAATGGGGTTGATGATAGCATCAATGTCATGGCATGGTTGGGAGGATGAGATAAGGTGTTAGCACAATGCCTTCCATGGGGGAGGTGGCATATTTCAGTTTCATCATAATCGTTATCTTGGAAAGGGGAGACCTGAGGGGCCTTGAGTAACTGGCGAAGACCTCGGAGGGAAAGATGGAGTCGCCTGGCCTTGAAGGAGTGGCGTCAGAGAGGAGAGTAGTGAACTGTAAGAAGAAATAGTGTGTAAGCAAAAATCGTAAAGGGAAATTTGGAATCAGAGAGTATGGGTTGGACAGAGGGAAATGGAATAGGTTTTCGGGCCGTATTTCATGGGGTGATGTATTATTTGATATCTCTGTCTCTATCTTCGCTTTTACTCATATACCTATATCTGTTTCTACATAGTTCCCAGTGAAATCACAGGTTTCTTAAATGTAAAGATGCTGTGGCCTTGTCAGCACATTTCCATTTCACCAAACCCCTTGGACACATACATGGACGACAAAGAATTGAAGGGCAAAATGGAAGTGGGTACTTGTTAGAGCAAAGGGTGCTGGGTTGGATTCGGAAGCAAGTGATGGCGGTCTAGGTGAACAGCAGTGGCCAATTCAAGATATACTGTGGAAGGAGGATTTGGCAGGACTTGGTGGTGGACTGAACAGGGAAAGTAAGAAAGGAGAAGAATAAAGATGACTCGTAGGTTCTAGGTGCCATCTAATGGGCTGGGGATGACCGAGAGAGATTTGTGGGGGAACATCAAGGGTTTTGGACGTATTAATACCAAAATGCTGTGAGATGTTTCAAGAGGAAATTTTAAGAAGGCAATTAGATATATGGGTTAAGAATTCAGAAGATCTAGGCTAGGGGTAAACATATTGGGATTATTTACCTATGTAGATGGATGGTTTTGAAAGCCACAGGGACAGATGAGATCTGCTAGGGAGACAACACAAAATGAGAAGAGAGGCAGGGCCTCTCTCTCGATCATTGGTGCTAGGTTTCTTATTCCTTGAGGAAGATAAATGTGCCTCACAGGGCCCACCCATGTCAGGATATCTGTGCAACTCCAAGTGTGATAATTGTCTCCTTGCCAATAGGCAAGTTGTCTTATCTTTCCTTTGTACTCTTTTCTCTTGTGACAGTGCTTAGCCTGAGCAGGTCCTCAGCACATACTCAATTGAGTTTTATAATTAGGGCTAATGAAGTCAAGCTATTGCATTGAATACCATAGATGAATGGCTTAATTCCTCAGCCACACTAGGGCTCCTTGCCTTGGCCAACTGCTTCCTAGATACTGTTGCTTTGGGAACAGGTGTGGAGAGAGGAACAAGGCACTGGGTGTGAATGGAGGTACCTGGCCACATTGTAGGACAGTCAATATTGAGAGCACTCCCTCTTTGTGCTTGTCAGCTGTTATCATCTGTAGATGTTGGACACTGACCCAAGGCCCTGAAGGCTACTCACTCTAGGGTGTCATTCCTGAAGGGGTAGGTGTTGTTTCCACTGCCTGTGTCCACAACAGGGGCAGCTGAGCAAACCCAGTGAAGAAATGACCACACAGTACACAGCCCCCATAGTGCCCTGCTTGGCCAGAAGCACAAGGAAGAGCATCTGCAATGGAACAGAGTAATGGGGAGAAGGAGTGGTAGTGCTTTCTAAAGATGCATCCACTGAGTTTCCTGGTAAATTGAAGACAATTTGAATCTTATCTTGTAAGATGCCAGACCAGGAAGGTGTTTTTCTTTTGCTTCCCAAATGCACAAAGCACGGAGAACTAGAGCTGAGAAGCCTTCTGTCCATTCACCTTCCCCAGTTGCAGTTTGAAAGAATGAAATCATTCACTACAAACGTGTGAGCAGGAAACGCGACTGATGGACCACTGAACTGCCATTGTGCCTACACACTGCCCTGCGCAGGCATGAGGTGTGCTGCTCTTCTGCTCATCCGCGCTCATGGCAGACATCAGTAATCGATCCCAGTGCTCTTCCCCACCAACCCTGGACCTCACAGTCCTTCGCAGAAGAAGCGGTCAGTCAGCTCTAAATGACATCTATTGGTGGTGGATGTTCAGCAAATGTTTGTTGTTTGATTGGGTGAGTAAATGAGTACTTGTTTTTCTAATGACTGAGTCAGTGACCAACATAAAGCTTTACTGTGTACAAACTCCATAAATACATGTTGACTGGACAGGTGGGTGAGTGTGGCGGTGATGCCAGTGTCAAGGGGGTTTGACCTTCTGGCCTATTAGTGCCTTAATGAATTGGGACAGAGGTGAGGGATGGGTTTGCTTTAAAGCATGGGCTTTTATTCTAGACACATCCACTTTGTGTCTTTCCTATCCCAGGGCCAAAGGAGGGGGAGAGCTGGGGCTGAATGGAAGGGCTCGGGAGCCCCTTGGAAAGGGTTCTCAGACAACGCGAGGGCTAAGGTTGGGGAGGGTCTAACTGGTGGCTGCAAGAGACAGGAGAGGGGGCTTTGGAGTAGAGAAGAGAAGTGAGATGGTGTATGAACTAGAATCGTAAGGGTGATGAACAGCTGGCTGTGATCAGGGACACTGGGAAGCAGTTACACGCGTGGGAGAGAGACAGAACCATCTCCAGAGTCCCGCGATAGAGGCTGAGTCCCACGTCGGCCAGTCCTGCCTTCATTCGGAGGGACTTGACCTGAGAGCCAACTATGTGTGTGTCAGGTGCCTGGGGGTACACAGATGGTCAGATGTGGGCCTGGCGCTGAAGAGAGGAACTTACACTCTCCCCAAGGTTGGCCAAATCATCCTAAACTTCCTTTCTGGATGTCAAATTAAAGCCACGAAAATCTGGGCAGGCTGCTCCGCCTCTTTGGGCTTTCCCTTTCCTTGTTGTCAAATGGAAACAAGTTTGCACGATTTGTAGGGACGTTTCCACACCTTTCTGCTAGCAGCGCTGCAGAGGACAGAGATTGCCGTGAATGAGGGCCACGAGTCAGGACCAGGAAATAAATGGATAAAGGATGAACTTGGAGTGTCCACCTCTGTCCTTCATGGGGCCATGGAGGAGTGTATCTGCAGAAGTGTTTTGGGAGTAGGATTTCCAATGTCCCTTCTTACTGGAATCTCAGTTCGGTGATGTGTTGCTCCGTTGGCTACTGGGGAAATAAGAAAACCAGAGGACGTCCTTGTCCCAGACGACAGATAGAAACAGCTGACAAACCCCAGTAGGCTGGTCTACCGGAGCTATTGCAAATGGCTCTCTCCACACCCACTCTCCAGGCTCGTTTTTCCTGGGATCTCCTGCAGCAGCTCCCCCTCTGTTGGCTAGAGCCCTGCCTAATATCATTGTGCTTTATTTTTTTGTTTGTTTAATTTTTCTTAGAGAGAGAGAGCAAGAGAGTGGGGAGGGGCAGAAGGAGAGAGAGAATCTCAAACAGTCTCCAGGCTCAGCCCGGAGCCCAACGTGGGGCTTGATCCCACGACCCTGAAACCATGACCTGAGCCAAAATCAAAAGTTGGATGCTTAACTGACTGAGCCAGCCAGGTGTCTGTACATCACTGTGCTTTAAAAGAAGGGTATTAGAAGTACTAGGCATTGGTCAATAGCCTATCCTTCAGAAGACAGAAAGCACGTGGCCTTGGAAATAAGCCCTTTCGGGGTGGGTGTGGTGGGAGTGTAAACATTCACTGCCTGCAGGACACAACACCGGCCGGAATGTTGCACTTGAGCCCCTCACGGTACGGTCTTACCCGGCCACCAGAGTCTCCCCTCTCCAGCGTCGAGACTTCCCTGCACACCGGCTTCTGGGCTCCCAGGATAGGGCCGGGACTTCCTGCCTCTGGGCCTTGGATTATGCCCTTCACCCTTCGCCACGACAAGGTAAACTCCGATTCGTCCTCAAAGGGCCAGTTCAAATGTGTCCGGTGATAGACTGAACAACACCCCCCCCCAAAGATATGTTCACTTCTTAATCCTGGGACCTGTGAATATCACCTTATATGACAAAAGATAGGATTCAGTTGGGATCTGAGTAGGAGGAGTTTATTCTGGTTTATCTGGGTGGACCCTCGATACAATTATGTGTATCACGTGTACCCTGACAAGGGCGGCAGAAGGAAGTTTCCCGTGACCCCTGCCAGGCAAAATGCCTCCTTCCTGCCTTTGCACTTGCCAATCTGTCCTATCACACTGAGCACACGGCCTCTTGCTTCTCACCGCTGGGCACGGAGCTCTGGGGCAGCAGTTGTCACCAGCTGCCACCAAAGATTCTGGACCCTGCGACAGGGAGGTAAATCCTGTGATGACCTTTCCCCATGTTTCTTCTGGTGGTGCGGGAGAGAGAAAATGCACCAAGTCCTGATAGGGCCGTGGGCCAGGAACAAGAAATAAATGCATAATGGATGAACTTAACTCTATGAAAAAAATTGCCTCACCCTGAGAGAGGCTTGGTGAACATGTTTGCTGTTGCAAGCATCTGGGAAAACGTCCCCCGGGGAACGAATGGTAAGTATGTGGTCCATGCTAATGATGATTGTTCCCTACCTGAGTGTATTCTTTCACCTGCGCACCTGAGGTGGGGGGATGCAAGCTCACATGCCTGTAGAAGCCAGACAGGTCATTTTAAGTCAGAAAACGTGTTTTGGGGCGCCTGGGTGGCTCAGTCGGTTAAGCGTCTGCCTTCGACTCAGGTCATGATCTCAGGGTCCTGGGATCGAGCCCCACATCGGGCTCTCTGCTCAGGGGTGACTCTGCTTCTCCCTCTGCCTGTTATTTCTCTGACTTGTGCGTGCTCTCTCTCTCTCTCTCTCTCGCAAATAAATAAATAAAATCCTAAAAAAAAAAAAGAAAGGAAAGTTTTCTGTGGGAGTCTTTTCCTGGTCTGGGGGCTGAGGAGGTGAAGTTAGTAGAGACCCATTAGCGTGCTCTTTCCCCTTCCCCTCCTGGTTTTCTACCTCAGCCCCTGTCCCTTCCACGGCAGTGGGCACTGTGATTCCTCACTCCTTGAAATGTTCTCAGCTTTTCTGACTTGCCTCTTTTCGGCTTTGCCTGAACTTTCTAGGTGTTCTTTCTCAGTCTCTTTCCCATGGTTTCCTCCTTTTTTGTTCCTTAACTTGCAGAGCAGCCTGGGGTTTTGACCTGGCCTCCTTTCTCCCCTCATTCTCCTCATGAACCCTGGGTGACCCTCTGCCCCTGTGGTTCCCCGTCGCCTCTCCATAGCGGTTCTCCATCTTGCCTCTCTCTTGGGCTCCAGGCCGAGCCAAGCTTCCTGTGATCCCTCAGGGATGGGGAACTTCTGCTCCCACCCAGCTGCACCCCTGAGGTCCCTGCCTCGGAGAATGCCCCCAAGTCTCCCCAGATGCCCGGGCCAGAATGCTGGAGCCAGCCGGGACTGCTCCCTCCCCTCACCACCATCAGTCTTCAGACCCTGCCTGCTCCGCCTTTCAATATGGTGCCAAAGCACCCTCCTCTCTCCAACCCCAGGCAGGGCCTCCGCCTTCGCGTGCCTTAGAGCTGGCAAGGAATGGACCCTGAAGACTGACTAAACACCAAAAGGAGAAGAAGAAAAGGAAGAAAAGGGGGAAAGAAGAAGAAAGAAAGAGGAGAAAGAGGGACTGAGTCTGGCTCCACTGCTTTCCTGAGGACTGGGCGAGGTTTTCCTTCTGGGTCACTCTCTCCCAGTCAAGTTCTGAGACCCCGATATTGTGGGACCTAAGTTCCCTCCAGCTGCTTGACTCGACTCCCTTCAGTAGTTTCAGCATTTGCTCACTGAGATCTCGAGAGAAGGTGAGCGCTGATGTTTCTACATATTCTGTAGGTGAGGAGAGCGAGGCCAAGAGTTCAGCATTTTCTTGGTGGTGGAGCTGACGGCTGGCTGTCTTGTGAGACTAAGCAAGGTGGGGGCGAGGCAGGAGAAGGCGCTGGGCTGGTGCTGGTCAGCAGAGGAGCTGGTAACCTGAGCCAGGAAAGAGGACACGCTACTGGCTGCCAGGTATGTGTGGGGCACCCTGCGTGTGTTCTCATTTCATGTTGTGAAAGGCTTCATGTTTTACCGAGGCTCAGGGAGGTCCGTGCTGATTCTCAGGAAGGACTCTGAGCTGAGACAGAGACAAGCTTTGCCCAGGTATTGCTGATTTAAATGCTCTCCTGGGCAAGATGGCCCAGCCTCTGCCAGAATGGGTGGAGGTCGGGGTGGGGGTGGGGGCACAGATGGTCACTGCGCGTACTACTGTGTAAGGGCAAGAAACAGGAAGGGAGACAGTCACCCTTTCCTGCGGGTTCTTCCTGCCCTGTGTGTGCAACTGTCCATTTGCTGAGCACCTACTCAGTACCTAAAGGTGGTGGGCTAAATCCGGCATGTTGCCTGTCTTTCTAAATAAAGTTTTATTGGAACAATGGCTACACCCACCTGTTTATGTACTGTCTGTAGCTGCTTTTGCCCTTTGGTGGCAGAGGTGAGTAGTTGAAACAAGAGACCACATGGCCTGAAAAACTGGAGATATTTACTATCTGGCCTTTTACAGGAAAAGGTTGCCAACCCCATAATTTTCCCTAGGGAAGCCTTGGTGGGAGGTTGAAACCTGATGAGCCTGACAAATACTTGGTTATTGTGCTCTTTATAGTGTATCGCTCATGCAATTGACAAGCTCATATTAAACTCTAGTCCAAGCCGGCACTTTGCTGGGTAGGCACTTAGAGGGCAAAGGTGAGTGAGACTGGGGCTGTGTTCTTGAGGGGCTCACAGCCCAAAGTGGGCACCCATAAATACATGCTTGCAGTACCACGTGCTGAGTGTTTATGTGTCGTGCGTTGTGGGGAATGGAGGGAGAGAGCTAGCCACGTTCTGGAAGCCGAGGGAAAGTGGGCCCAAGATGAGATGATGGTTTGGTGATGGAGGAGGCAAGGTAGTTAAGCCTCATTCTTACCAAGAGTCCAGCTCCAAGAAAGATGTGGAAAAACCAGACCACGTCTGCGATCTTGGCAGGTTCCAACACCTGTCCCCTGGGAAGGTACGGGAGGAAGTTGGTGATGATGGCTGTGATGGCCAAGGCCAAGAGCAGCATGCCTGTGCACGTGGAGCCCATTTCAGAACACATGGTGAATCCTCTCTGGGAGGGAGAGAGAAAACAGCCAATACCTGAAAGCTGCCTGGGCCAGCCATTCCAGAACCAGGAGGAAGAGCAGTGACCTCAGAGCCCTAAGAGCAAGATGCCAAGGCCAGCTCCCCAATTGGTGGATGATGGGGGCTTGGGAGCCCCCTCCCCTCTCTGGGCCTCAGGTCCCCCCGTAAATAAAGTATCGACCTCATAGTTGGTGGTGTGTGGACTAGAGGAAGTACAGTAAATGTGAAAGCATCTGGCTCATAATAGATAGCTCAACAGGCTTTTTTTAAAGGATTGGGGGACAGAAGTCATGGTCAGGAACTCGCTGTTACCCTGTACTGGTTCTTTCATCTATTCCCCGAGAGCTCCCCTAATGATTAGGAATTAAGTCCTGGATCTAAACCTTGGCTCCCTCGCTTAGCATCTGTCAAGGTCACACATTTTACACCCCTCACCTTAATTTCCTCATCTAAAAAGTGGGATTGACCATAGCGCTTACCTTGTAGGTTTGTTGACAGGTTAAGAATAAGACAATATATTCAAAAACCTCCTCATACAAAGCTCTCAGTGCATGGCAACCACCGAATAAAGAACTAAGGGGACCGGAATCCTCTCAGCTTCTCATTTTCTTTATGTGGAAAATTTCCTTCCTCCCTCTCTTTGTTAATAGTGACCCTGGAGATTTCTGAGAAGCCGGTATGGAGGCACGTGGAAAGAGGGAAAGTTTTGCATCTTGTCTTTTTTCTCTGCACTCGCTGTTCCTGAGCGTAAATGAGTTGGCGTAAACTCAGTATCTCATTTGCAGAGTGAAACTGCTGGAGAAGCTGGCGATGCTGGTGCTCGGGGACTCAGGGGCTCTGGAACGGGTCTCTGCGACCCGGGGAGGGGTTCCTATTTTGCATCAGGTGGTGCTCTCTTAACCCTCCTTTGTGCCCATTCTCAACTTAGATGCATGCCGAGATTGTGAACTGGCTCATGGGTAGCGTTTCATTCACTGCCTCCGTCCCCAGACACAGAAGCCTGATACCACCACTGGCCCTTCCCATGGGGACAGCCTGAGGCTATTTGCAGAGCCAGGGCCCTCTCTTTGGGGACAAAAGTAAGCCTAAGCTTTCTATCCCCCCCACCCCCAGAGGAACTCATGATTACTAATGAACTATGGCTTAAGCAGGATGAGAATGCTTGGGAGTTTATTTCCTTTTTCTTTTTTTTTTTTTTAAGGATTTATTTATTTGAGAGAGAGGAAGATAGTAAGAAAGAGAATGAGGTGGTAGGAGAGGGAGAAGCAGGGTCCCATCAGGGAGTCCGACACGGGGTTTGATCCCAGAACCTCGGGATCATGACCTGAGCTGCAGGCAGATGCTTAACCGACTGAGCCACCCAGGCACCCCTGGGGGTTGATTTCTATCTGAGATCCAAATTTGGGCTGCAGAAAGCCCCAATGCCTGAATGGGGTGCTGCCTGTGTCTCCTCGGTGTGGATGAAGGCGATGGAGACTGCTCATGTCATTCCCCATTATGATCACTCACAGTAGTTATAATGAGACTGTAACACTCAATGGGAGATAAGACTTTACAATAGATAGACAACAACAAAGCATACAACTACTGCTCTTGACACATGATTGACATGATTTCATTCAATCCTCCGAACATCCCTGTGGGGTAACAGCTCCATAGTTGTGGGAGGAAACCTGCTCATAGCAGTGAAGTAAGATTCCAGGGTCTCCCAGCTGGTAAATAACAGATCTATTACTCAGGGTAGGTCTGCTCATTTCCACCTGCAGTTATGTCTACTTAGGGCAGCTGAGTAGGTGCAGGGAGCATGGTTGAGCCTTCTTCCATCCTGTAGAAGGCTACCAAGCCAAAAGCCCCCCATTTCTTCTTGACGCCTGAAGGTCACAGCTTTTGCTACATACAATTGCTAAACACAGTTGTGCTAACTCTCCAGGAAAATTGCAGATCTTCTTAAGAGGAAAGGGAGTGTGTGGCAGGAGGAGACCAGGTCACATTTGGAAAGGAGAACCATGCAGCACCCAAGGTGCGCACTTAATAAAACGGTGAGAACCTGATACATTCTCTTGGGTCCTGGCAGAGAATGTTAAAGGTGCTAAGGACCCTCAGAAGTTCAGTCCCTTCATTTCCTAGGAAGCACAGCCCCAAAGAGAGTAGTAACCACTTGTTCAAGATTAGACAGCTGGGTAGTTGGAAGTGATAGCAAAAATAGTTGCCGTCATGTTCACAGGCATTGTCTCATTTCATTCTGCAATAGTCCGGAGACAGACACATCATTATTAGGCCTGTTTTCCTCATTTGCTGCTGATCATTCTGATGTTCAGAGAAGCTAAGGAGCTTGTCTGAGGTCACACAGCTTGCAGTGGGGCAGCTGTTATGAGTCTAACCAGTTACCATAGCTTTGGGCCTCAACGTGCTTGGCAGGTAGGAAAATCATAATCCCCCAAATTCCTTAGTCATAGACTTCATATCAAATAATCTTGTCTTATGCTCCCCATATATTCATATTCATATTCATACTTGTCACCTTAAATTTGGCTTGGACAGCATGGTTGCTGCATTGAGGCTTTCTGTCCCCATCCTGTTCATCCTTAAGCACAGACACACGGACATACCCATCACCCTGGTCCCTGGTCAGGGATGTGTTTCTGCGCGGCGGGGGGTGGTTTGTGGTCAGAGCCTCACCTGGCCATCTTGTCTTCTTGAATATCCCCTGCACAAGGCCTCGGCGCTATTGGTGGGTCATACTTCCCATAGATGGGCAGGGGGGCTCCTGGTTGGGCCCCTCAGCCAGTCAAGGAAGGGAAATGTCAAGGGGGCCTTGCCTCCTGTCTCACTGGTCCCTCCTGCCCCCGAGGTTGTGATATTAATGGCAAGAGACAGATGCAGTATAAACCACTTGGGGCACCATGCCAGGAGCCTGGTCTCCCAGTCGCCCAGTAGGATGAGCCCCAAGGGCTCTGCTCCAGTTCTCTGCCGGCTTTCCAACATCCAGGCACCCCTGCAGGCTGTGGGAGAATGCCCTCTTTGTTTTTGACCTTGCTGCTGTCCCTTCCCACTAATGAGAACGCACATCCCTTTAGTAACCTGCTAAGTCTTACATTTGCTATGCAGCCACGACCGACATGCTGCTGAGCCCCTGAGAAAATAGACCCAGGGATCCTCTGGTCAGACACCTGGCTCTTGAGGCCTAACTCTGTCATAATGTATCACTCCAGTGACTGCCAAGTGCTTTTCTGGGCCATGCCAATGCGCCTTTCTTGGCAAGCCCAAGGGGCTGTCAGCCTGATATTATTTTTTCCTCATTAGTCTGATGGGGAACCAGGATCAGTGAAGATCTGAACTGCCCAACAACAGTGCAACCAAGAAAGCAGTCAAGGTTCTCATTTTTGGGCTCTTCCCATGACATTGAGATAAACTTCTGATGCGGGGCTTTCCCACCAGAGGAGATTCTAGGCCTCCATGCTGCTTGTCACCTACACAAAGTGCCCGGAAAGGCTGCCTTCCATGGAAGGTAGCACTAAAACCAGAGGTGGAAACGGGGCAAATTTTAATAAAGACGTGCATGACTTCATCAGGTCCCCAGGTTTGTCTGGTAGAGGTGGCATTTGGCAGATTTTTCTAGTCAATGCCACCAGATGTCTATACTATTTGATGCCTTTTAACAAGAGCACACTGTTCTTAAGCCTCCAAAATAATGCAACCATCCTCCAAAGCACAGACTTAACATCATTGCCTGACGAATGTGCTTCTAGGAGGAGAAAAGAAGAGATGGGGAAATTCGGCTTGAGGTTTGTATAGAAGTAATAAGGTAAAAATGTCAAGCAGGCCCATAAAGAATCTGTGTTATACTTAGATACATACACACACAATAACTCACAGCCTTAAATCAAGTTTTCTGATTTATAAAGCAATTTCAGATACATTTCATACAGTTTCCCTGTGAGAGAGGTACTCTTTCACAGAGGAAAAATCTGAGCTTCGGAGAGAATTAAAGAATTGGCCCAAGTCATCCAATTAATAGATGGAAGATATGAAACTTGAACCTGGTATGTGTGTATGCTTGCTCACCTACGTATGAGTATTATACACACATTTATGTGTATGTTTACATATGTACTAACATGTACTCATGGTTCTGTGTCAGCATAAGAAACATGAGGCACACTCTCAGTTGTTTGACTTGTTAAAACACCATGGGGAGATGTGCTTATCCAGTCTGGCTCTCTGGTCCCCAGAATCCTGGCTGCAGTGGTCTAATCTACCCTGTCCAGATATTGATCACACAATTACAGGGACCTTACAGGGATTGTAGAGAGATCTAGTGGATGTAGGGATGCTTGGTTGGCTCGGTCGGTTAAGTGTCTGCCTTTGGCTCGGTTCATGATCTTAGGGTCCTGGGATCAAGCCCCATGTGAGGTTCTCTGCTCAGTGGGAGGGGGGGTCTCCTTCTCCTCTCTCTCTCTCTCCTTCTCTTGCAAATAGATAAATAAAATCCTTTTTAAAGAAGACCTAGTGGGTGTAATTATTAGTGCAAACACATATATGCATGACTGTAACTGAGTTTGATCGAGAGTTTTCCTGCATCTCCAGTTCCATCCCACTAAAGAGGTACCATAAATGCACAGCCAAGGAAGTGGTTTCAGTGGGACCAGGTCTGAGCTTCCTCTCCTTCCAGGCCCTGTTGATCTTCTCCTACATTTGTCAGGCTGCTCGTGCATCTCGTTGCCCAACAGCACGAAGTCTTTGGACACTAGCAACCTTGCTCCACCCCTTACTAGTTGTATGTATTTGGATAACTTACTTAACTTCTCCATATTCCAGTCTCCTGATCTCTAAAATGGAGATCACAATAATAGCAGGATGACCTCATAACTCATAGGGTTACAGTGAGGATTACAGGTTCCTAGTACATGCAAATGCAATTTGTCAATAGAGAGGCAGTAGTCAAGAAATCTCATGTGTCCGTGCCTGATGGGGAGTAAATGCTCAATAAATGCCACCCACTTATATCGTACGAGGGAGCACTGGCTGCCGAGTCCTTAACTGCACTCTCTGAGGACATGATTATGATCACTGCGATCCAGGGCATTGCCAAGGAGGGGGCTTCCCTCCACCGTGTCCTGCACGATGCCAGAGCCTGACCATGGGCCCCAGGAACAGCTGCTAGTGCTGATGCTCTCTGAGGTCTTTAGTCTGCATCCTGGCATCTTGGTTGCCCTCACTGTCATTGCGGGGAGGGGTGGAAAATGCCTCGTGGCAGGAGACAGAGCTTCTCGGTTACGATCCAGATGGAAAATGGCGGCTGCACCATGTGGAGCCATGAATACTAGAAAGCTCCTGAGAAACATGCTATGTATCCTCTTCCCTGTCTTTGAGACAACCTGAAGAGTGTTCCTATTGATGACATATAGGGTCAATTTTGGGTGGAAGAATTTAAGTTAAGAGCTATATAGACTCTGGAACCGTATTGGCTGATTTCGGATCTCAGCTCTGCCATTTAGTTGCTGAGTGATCAGGGCCAGCTATAAGTCTCTCCATCCCTCAGTTTTCTCATCTGTAAAATGGGGATGATGATAATATTTATCTTACACGTTGTTTCGAGGATTAAATGAGTTTGTCTGCATAAAGTACTTAAAACCATGCCTGGAGCAGAGTAAACACTATGCAAACTCTATGAGATTTATTATTAAACATGAGCATTAGCCCCCAGACTTATGGTTTATGACTATAAAGGATCTAGTGTTCGGTGAGCACTGTATAACTGAGCTTCGAGAACTTTATAACTTGTTCTATCGATTAGAAGAATTTCAACCTGTGGCAGAAATTGCTATGTAATCACCAAATCCTGTTCCCGTTTTCTCTGGGACAAAGATCCAGGCTCCTTTCCCAGCATCCCTTGCAGATAGGTGTGGCCGTGTGACTGTATTCCAGCCAGTGGAGTACAGGCTGCTGTGACGTGTGCTACTTCCAGGCTTGGCCCATAATCGTCTTTTATGCATGACTCTCCATCCTCTTTTTCTCTTGTTTGTTGGCTGCATGCAGAGATCCTAAGGGATGCTTGAGCCACGAGATGCTTTCATCTCCACCTCCACCTTCCAAACCAGATGACTTTGGTTCCTGAGCCCTTCCAGGCTGACTTGCTGGGTGCATGGGATTCACATCAGTGTCCTCTTCCCTAGGCATCTGGAGTCCAGCTTCCTCCCTTCTGATTAAGTTAGGTACCCTGCTTGCGTTTGCTTTCCATCGTCCCCCAATACATTCACATTTCCTGCTCTGTGATCTCCCCTCTCATTCTTTCATCCTTTTCAGTTCTTGTACTGTGTTTCTGGAGGGAGTTTTCAGGAGGGGGCAGAGACAAACACAGGTACCGTCGTCCTTCATGGTTAAACAACAATCCTATCTGGTCATTTGTAGAATCGACGCTGGATATACAGTATCTAAAATAACTTCAGAAAGAGTGATTTTGCTTTTCTTAAGTTATTGTTAGGGATTTTTAAGCATGAAATGACACATGTATAATTCATCTGCCTTTAATGAACTGGATAATTAATTTTAATTGGGAAATTAAGAATATAGATCTTGTCTTTTCTTTCTTTTCTTTTTTCAAAGGATGATGGGACTTTCCGGGTTTGCCCCATGAACAGACAGGTTTTTTATTTTCATCGCTGACTTGAACTCATGCCTAAGTCGGGCTTTGGGAGGTGGGCTGGCTCCTTTGGGAGGGTGTGGGCGAGGGAACTAAAGATAAGGTGGGCAGTTGAACCACACAAGTGTCACATTCTCTCACACTGTGGGATCTAATGTCCATTCGTAATTTCGTGGTTCTTTGGATTCAAGCATGAAAGTCTCATGACCTCAGCCTCTCTACTGAAGTTACTAAATAGCTGTGCATGTTTTAAAACTTTACTTTGGCTCTTTTTGTAATGATCAGTTGAGACGAATTTGGATTGATCTTTACCTTTTTGGGCTTTAGTACTTGTGAATATCAGAAGGTACTGCAGGGTCTGAGAGACCTCCTCTGATTCAGGGCTCCTATCTGTCCCTCAAAGGGACTGAGCCAAGCAGGTTTCCAGGTGATCTTGAGAAACTCCTTTATAACCACATATGACCATTAGAGGGCGCCAGGACCTTATGAGAGCACGAAGCCCCGGGGAGAAAAGGAGGGTTGTGGGAAAGAGCTGCAGAGCACCCATTCTCTTACTCAGTTTTCCGGTTTGCTAATTAAGAAAATATTATGCCTGGGAAGCCCTATGCCTATTTCCTGAGGGCTCATGGACAAGTCCATTTAACCCTTACAGGAGTTTTTGTAAATCAAATGGTTAAACTTACTACTAGTAGTAATGATTATACATATTAATGCTGATTTTGATAACATTAGTTACAACTAATAGAATATTTGCTAGTAATAATTAAATTATTGTGGTGCCTGGGTGGCTCAGTTGGTTGAGCATCTGCTTTTGGCTTGGGTCCTGATCCCAGGGTGCTGGGATGGAGCCCTACAGCTGTCTCCCTGTTCGTCAGGGGTGGGTGGAGGGGGTGAGTAAGTCCTGCTTCTCTCTCCCCTCTGCCCCTTCCCCCCTCCTGTGCGTGCCCTCTTTCTGTCAAATTAATAAATAAAATCTTTTTAAAGATTTTATTTATTAATTTGACAGAAAGAGAGCACAAGCAGGGGGAGAGGCAGGCAGAGGGAGAGGGAGATGCAGGCTCCTCGCTGAGCAGGGAGCCCAATGGAGGGCTCAATCCCAGGACCCTGGGATCATGACCTGAGCCAAAGGGAGATGCTTAACTGACTGAGCCACCTAGGTGCTCTAATGAATCAAATCTTTTTTTTTTCTTCTAATGAAGCAAATCTTAAGAAATTGAATTTTTAGTGGTGACAAGACCAATCATCTGTTCCTAATGGACTTGGAAGTGCCCTGCGGTGTAGACAAGAGGGGATCCCACCTGAGGAGCTGAGTCTACCCAGGATCAGCGGGTCTGAGGGAGTATGGTGGCTGGACTCAACAACGAATCTGCACAGACTGCAGATCTACTTATTTCTACTTAGCCTTGTCCAGAGGGCGTTCCTGATATTTGCTCTTTACACTTAAAGGAACCGGCCAGGAAGGAGCAGAACAGGGCAGCAGAGGGAGGGCACCAAAGAGCTGGGGAAGTCAGCAGCCCTTAGGACTGCCCACCCCCCAACACACAGAAACCACCGAGTCATATTCTGTCACCTGCCACCTAGTGTTCCTGTTCTAGAAAAAGAGACACTAGAGACCCATTCCCTTGCATAAAAACAAACAAACAAACAAAAACAAAAAACCAAAATAACAACAAAAAAACCCCCCAAAAAACGAAAAGCAAAAAACAAACAAAAAAACCCCCACAGGTTTAAAAAAATAACTGTCCAAGCCCTTCCTCTCCTTACTCTCTCCTAAAATCTGATTTCACTTCCTCTCCCACTTCTACCTGACAATGCAACATTGTTTATATGTTTTCTGATGCACATATTTCTTATGACTTCTGGTAAATGATGAACAACTGATCAGTGAGCACTAATTCCGTTCTTCCTGGAATTCTCCCTGGCCTCGAGCCTGCAACTGAAAACCTAATGGGGGCATTAGAGATACTTGCTGGTCTATTTGGTGAATGGTAAGACTCTGGCTGTAATTAACTAGGGCTTTCTTTCTCCTTTCTGCCTCTCTTCATCCACTCTCTGTAACTTACTCCCCTTTTTCCATGGCTCCGCTCCCAGAGAGGGAAAAGCTGAAGCCCGTAATGAGGCCCACTCAGAAGGAATCCTCTTCAGGACTTTAAAAAACAGGTTAAACCTCCCAGAATCACTTAGAAGGGTCCTGCAGCTCAGTGGTTATCCCCTTAATCCTGAGTGACAGATACAATCATTAGGTTGGCCATGAGAGCCCTGTGCCTCAGTTTTCCCATATGTCTAATGGGGTTAATAGCACCTGCCTCCTACCTTCTCCACAGGAACATGGTGAGATAATGTTGTAACATGCACTGCAGCCCTCAGATGAAAGGTGCCATATAAATATCAAATGCTATTAAAAACCCTTGATTTATGGAAGATCATGGAAGCTTCGCTGCTTATGGGGTTCATGGAAGGATGGATGAAAAGACAGGGGGGTTTATCCAAGGACTCGTTGGCGCTGGGACCTGGCAGCTGCCCATGAGAATTTGAATCTGTACGTGACATGAGGACCAAAAAGTAATTTGGCAGTGATCCCAAAGGAAACATTAAAATGCTTTAAAATTTTAAAAAATAAATTTATAAAATAACTGACCTTGGTTAATACATCAAGTAATTTAGAATTCTGGCCATAAAAGTCACAGTTCCTTACCTCCTCCTTTCCTAACTCCTGTCCTTTCCCCTAGGGCAGCCACTTGTCACCTTTTTACTGGTTTTGGTATTACTCCTCATATCTCTAAATGAAAATGTTTAAAGTCCTGTGTTTTGATTGTTCACATTTAGAAATCAGTTACTGAATTTCTGTCACTGGTCTATTGTGATTTTTACCCAAACCTCCACCCCACCTCCTCGCAACCTTTGAATTTAGCTATTTCACTATTCTACTTCTTCTATCGGTTTCCTTAGAAACTTTGTCACAAACTTATGATTCTATATCTTTTTCTTTAATTAAACTCAATTAACCAATACATAGTACATCGTTGGTTTCAGATACAGTGTTCAACAATTCGTCAGTTTCATATAACACCCGGAGCTCATCACATCACGTGCCCTCCCTAATGCCCATCACCCAGTAACCCGATCCCCCCACTCATCTCCCCTTCAGTAACCCTCAATTTGTTTCCCATAGTTAAGAACCTCTCATGGTTTGTCTCTCTCTCTGATTTTTCCCTATTCAGTTTTCCCTCCCTTCCCTTATGGCCCTCTGCACAGTTTTTTTTTTCTCTGCAGTTTCTTATATTCCACATATGAGTGAAGCCATATGATAATTGTCTTTCTCTGTTTGACTTATTTCACTTAGCATAATAACATGCAGTTCCCACCATGTCGATGTAAATGTTAAGTATTCATCCTTTCTGACAGCTGAATAATATTCCATTGCATATATGAACCACTCTATTCATCTGTCGAAGGACAACTCAGCTCCTTCTTCAGTTTGGCTATTGGGGACATTGCTGCTATGAACATTGGGGTGTGGGTGCCTCTTCTTTTCATTACATCTGTATCTTTGGGATAAATACCTAGTAGTGTAATTGCTGGGTCTTAAGGTAGCTCTATTTTTAGCTTCTTGAAGAACCTCCATACTATTTTCTGGAGTGGCTGCAACAACTTGCATTCCCACCAAGAATGTAAGATGGTTCCCCTTTCTCTGCATCCTCGTCAACGTTTATTGTTTCTTGTCTTGTGAATTTTAGCCATTCTGACTGGTGTGAGGTGGTATCTCATTGAGGTTTTGATCTGTATTTCCCTTATGACAAGTGATATAAAGAACTTATCAAACTCAACACCCAAAAAATAAGCAATCCAGTCAAGAAATGGGCAGAAGACATGAACAGACACTTCTCCAAAGAACACATACAAATGGGCATCAGACATATGAAAAATGCTCCACATCGCTTGTTACCATTCTATATCTTGTTCAGCTCTAGACCCTTGTTGGCTCTCATTTTGCAAAATGGAGCCATTTGCATCCCTACTCTGCCCTTCAGCTCCCCTTCCTGCCTCCCACTTCCTGACATCTCTCTGTTGGACTTGCATGGCGCCATGATTGATGATATATACATTGTGTTCTGACACCGTAACTGTACACTGTGCTCCATCTGTGGGCTTAGTTTAAGAGTGGAAGATCATTTTCACCATTCAGGGCAGAGTATAACTTTGTATGATTATATTTTCTCTCTTGTAGAGATCTGGGTTTTTCCTGTAAGTCTTTTCTTTTTCTGGTGTTGTTTGCTTTTGTTACATCCTTAGCTAATTTTTGAATACTTGATCCAAATAAGCATTCAGTTAAATACCCTGGGTCCCTACCCGCCCCCCCATGCCCACTTCTGGGGCTCTATCATTGGATTGCTGGCCTCCACAGGCTACACCTGTTGCTATCCTGGGATTTCCTCACTGCTTCCATGTCTCGGAGCACATGTCTTCCTTATTCTTGGCTTCCTCTTTTGTTTTGCTAGGGAATATCCTCAATAGCTTCCCCCTAAAAGTCTATTAAAAATAAATTCTGAGGTTTGAATGCCTAAACATGTTTTTATTCTGCCCTCAACGTAATCCATAGATGGTTCAGGTAGAACATTCAAGGTTGAAATTATCCTTTTCGGGCGCCTGGGTGGCTCAGTGGGTTAAAGCCACTGCCTTCGGCTCAGGTCATGATCCCAGGGTCCTGGGATCGAGGCCCACATCGGGCTCTCTGCTCAGCAGGGAGCCTGCTTCCTCCTCTCTCCTCTCTCTCTGCCTGCCTCTCTGCCTACTTGTAATCTCTCTCTCTGNTCAGGTAGAACATTCAAGGTTGAAATTATCCTTTTCCTAAAACTTTGCAATATAACTGGCTTCCTTATAAGAAGAGGAAATTTTGGGGCACCTGGGTGACTCAGTCGGTTAAGCATCTGCCTTCAGCTCAAGTCACGATCTCAGGGTCCTGGGATGAAGTCCCGCATTGGGCTCCCTGCTCAGTGTGGAATTTGCTTCTCCATTTCCCTTTGCCTGCTGCTCCCCCTGCTTATGCTCACTCTCTCATTCTCTGTCAAATAAATAAATAAAACCTTAAAAAAAAAAAAGAGGAAGTTTGGATCCACAAAGAGAGACACCAGGGATGTGCACACACAGCAGACACCAGGTGAGGGCACAGCCAGAAGGTAGCCAACTGCAAGCCAAGGAGAGAGGCCTCTGAAGAAACCAAACCTGCTGACACCACGATCTTGGCCTTCTGGCCTCCAGAGCTGTGAGAAAATATGTTTCGGTTGTCGAAGGCGCCAAGTCTGTGCTGCATTGTTATGAGAGCCCCAGCCAACTAACACACTGGTTAAGTTCAAGCAACAAGTATAGATATAAACAAACTTCAATTGGCTCCTTTTAATAAGGAGAATTTATTAGCCTCATAACTAATAGGTAGTAGACTGGCTTTGACCACTGCTGAATTTGGGGGGCCCCACGACATCACCAGATGTGGCTTCTTTCATCTCTCAGCTCCATGTCCTACCTTTCTGCCTTTATTTGCTGAACTAGGGTGGGGTTGGATCATATGCTCCAAGGTTCAATCCCGTGGAAAAGAATCTCGGCCTCCTTTTCTGTAGCTTCAGAAAAAGTCTCCTTGTTCTTTGATGGCCCTTTTGAGTTATGTGTTCTGAGCCAGTTGCTGCCACCAGGAAGATGAGGTGCTCTGATATCTAGTCCTGTGTCACATATGCCCCTTTGGAGCTAGGGGTGGGGGGGTCATTCATCTCTGTCCAAACTACATGAGTGAGAATGGGAAAGTGGTGATTATCCCAGTAGAGAGAGTTAATGTGGGGGAGATAAGCAACAACAAAAGCTTATATATGCTAGGTTCAATTTTGATTTCTAATTTTAAATGCATTTGCGTGACATAAATCTAGGGATTTAAATAATGGAATAATGGCGAGAAACTGTCAGGATTTGATCGAAGTAGTATTTAGTGAGCATTGACTGTGTCTCCGGAAGGTGAGTGGATATGAGGACAAAGCACGTTTTTTGCCTTCAGTGACCATGTGCGCGGTCAGTGATTGTTACAGAGTTTCCATTTGTGGCCAGTGGGTCATCCTAGAGCACTTGTCCTTGACCTCTGTCTGTGTAGTGGGGTGGGGAGTTATGGTTCCTCTTATTGGTCAGTACTCTGAGGCTCCACAAGAGAGCTCTGGGAAGAGAAATTTATTTCAGATGGCTGAGTAATATTCCATTGCATATATGAATCACATCTTCTTGACCCATTCATCTGTCGAAGGACATCTTGGCTTCTTCCACAGTTTGGCTATTGTGGACACTGCTTCTATGAACATTGGGGTGCAGGTGCCCCTTCACTTCACTACATCTGTATCTTTGGGATAAATACCTAGTAGTGCAATTGCTAGGTTGTAGGATAGTTCTATTTTTAACATCTTGAGGAACCTCCATATTGTTTTCCAGAATGGCTGCACCAGAAAGGATGAATATCTACCATTTGCACTGACGTGACTGGAACTGGAGGGTATTATGCTAAGTGGAATAGGTCAAGCAGAGAAAGCCAATTATCATATGGCTTTACTCATATGTAGACTATAAGAGATAGTGAAGAGGAGCATAAGGGAAGTGAGAGAAAACTGAATGGGAAGAAATTAGAGAGGGAGAAAAACCATGAGAGGCTCTTGACTCTGGGAAACAAATTGAGGGTTACAGAAGGGAGGGGGGTGAGCGGATGGGGTAACTAGGTGATAGGTATTGAGGTCATGTGTGGTGATGAGCAGTGGGTGTTATACACAACTAATGAATCATTGAACAGTACATCAAAAACTAATGATGGCTAACTGAACATAAAAAAATAAAAATTTGAAAATTAAAATAAAATTTATTTCAGAGAGCTTATCATAAGTCCTCTTATCCTTAAATTTTTGCTTCATTCCAATACCCTCTATACCTCAGTGCAGGTACTCATGTGCCTTTCTTTGATTGATGGCCTTCAGGCTGATGTTAGGGTAGAGAAAGTGGAATGCTTTCTTGTTGTGAAATCTAAGACTTGAGACCTGAACAGCCTTTACCACTCTCTTCAGAAAATCAATTTCTGGGCTTGGTTCCATGTTCTATTACTGACTCATTGGATAGCCTTTGATCTGCAATTCCATAGCTCATTGCCTCAGTTTCCCCATTTAAGAACAGGTCTAAGCGGACCTGTTTCTTTCTCTGATAGGTAAAGATATATAACCAGAATTTTGCTTTTTTCCTTTCCTAAATTTATCTCTTCATATAAGCTCTCTTCATTGCCAACTGATGTTGGTTAGAAGGAAGGTGGTAATAATAATAAATAATAATAATAAACAACTAACAACAACCACATTAATAATAGCTTATATTGATGGAGTGCTTTTTACATGTCAAGTCTCTGTTAAGTGATCATTCTTAATACAACACTTTGTGGTGAGTGGTCTCACCACATCAACTCCATTTAACACAGAAGGAAACTGAGGTATAGCGAGGCTAATTTGGAGCCATTGTTCTGAACTGTTATACACCACTAGCTTCCTGAACAGCATGAAGGAAAAGGCTTAGGGACCAACACCCACCTTCTGTTCTAGGGCTGTCCAAGTTTGGTGGTGGACTGAGGGACCATGTCCATGGCAGTCATAGATACTGACACTCAGTCCACAGGAGAGGAAATTGAGGTGAAGAGATGGAATGACTTGTTCAAGGCACCTAACAGGACCTTTTTGTCAACAATGATTTCCAAATACCTTTTGAGCCCCTATCAGAACTAACACATTGAGTGCGAATTAGCAAAATATTCTGCTCCTATAACATTGGTTTCCAGTGATAAATAGAAAAGTTCCGCAGAGCCTGAGTGGCTCAGTTGGTTGAGCAACTGACTCTTGATTTCGCCTCAGGTCATGATATCAGGGTGGTGAGATCGAGCCCCACGTGGAGCTCCATGCTCAGCACGGACTCTCCTTCTTCCCCTCCAGTCCCCCCCACTGGTTGCACGTGTATGCTCTCTCTCTCTCAAATAAATAAATAAATACAATCTAAAAAGGAAAGCAAGATTGTAAGCACTTCCTTCCAATATGGGTACTTTCCATTTCAAGGACTGAATCACACTCTTCACATCAGTATACTCCATTCAACTCAAGCAAAATCCTACTAGTATGCATGCGGGCTCATCACTGTTGTCTCACAGTGTATTCTGTACAGTTGATCTCATCTGATACAGGAAATTTATCATTAACTCCTGTTTTCTCTTCAAGTCTCATACTGTTTTTCTGAACTTTGGGGGTGGTTTTAGAAGCTTTGGAAATATATGATTTACTTATTTATTTTTGTACTGAGGAGCCCAAGTTTCAGCCATGCCTCTGTAGGTTTTTTTCTCCTGCAATGACAACATTTACCAATTTCTTTTCTTTTTTCTCTTTCTTCCTTCCTTCCTTCCTTTTTCTTCTTCTTCTTCTTCTTCTTCTTCTTCTTCTTCTTCTTCTTCTTCTTCTTCTTCTTCTTCTTCTTCATCTTCTTCATTAACCGATTTCTTGAAAAACAAGCCCACTGGTCTTTGTTTGAACATGAAACAGGAGCATGTAATGGCTTTGTGCTTGAGATGTTCCCTCACAGATGGGGCACTGGGCACCAGAGATGAGTGGATTGCCCCATCAGATCAACTTTACAGATCAAAATAGTATTTCACATGGGTAACTTCCATTTTCAGTTGCTATGGAAAATCATCACTTTTAGTGATTCACTTGTCCTAGTACAGACTCACAGTCTCTATGTAGACTTGCATCCTTTTTGCTCTTTTTTAAAAAAGATTTTATTTATTTATTTGACAGAGAGAGAGAGAGAGAGTATGAGCAGAGGGAGAAGGAGGCAGAGAGAGAAGCAGACTTCCCGCTGAACAGGGAACCCTATCTGGGACTCTCCTGTGGCTCTAGTAGCATGACCCAAGCCAAAGACATTTGCCTAACCAACTGAGCCACCCAGGCACCCTGCCTTTTATACTTACGATTTCATTCTGAAATGTGATGTTGTTATTATTTTAATCATGACTTTCATACTTCAGTGAATCATATTTGAGGTCTTGATCTAGTTTTCAAATTGGTAGCAGAGCATAATGTCATAGTTAATGTAAAAGTGCTAATTTAGCAAACACACACAATAACAGGCAGATGATGTAAAATACTTTAGCTGAGACAAAACACTTCTTGTGGCTGCTCTCGTCATAGCAATATGTGTCCTTAACTTATCAAAGGCTGTTCAAGTCAACATCACACCCCTTCACGCTTTTTTTAAAAAAGATTTTATTTATTTACTTGAGAGAGAGAGAAGAGAGAGATAGCACAAGGAGGGAGAGCAGCAGGCAGAGGGAGAAGCAGGCTCCCCACTGAGCAGGGAGCCCGATGTGGGACTCGATCCCAGGACCCTGTGATCATGACCTGAGCTGAAGGCAGACGCTTAACTGACTGAGCCACCCAGGTGCCCCACTTCATATTTTCTAAGTCTCTCTTTATGCCTTACCCTTCACATCTCTAGTTTTCCATTTCATTCCTGACACTTTCTACCTCAGGAGTATGATAAGTTTTCCATCCGTATTACTCCGTTCACCTACTGTCCCTACCCTCCGTTTTTATTGTTGTCATGAGTTTCAGTTGTACATATATTATAAATCTGTCTGTACAATGTGCTTACTGTCACTTCAAATTATCAGTTGTCTTTCTGAGGAAATTTCAAGAAGAAATAACAAACCACGGTATTTTGTATTTACCCGTGGTCAACTGGAAGGTAGGTAATTCTCTCAGCTACCTTTTACCTAAAAATGTCTTTGTTTTATCCTCATTTAAAAAAATTGTTTATTTATTTGAGAAAGAAAGAGAGAGTGTATACATGGGCAGGGGGAGGGACAGAGGGAGAAGCAGTCTCCCCACTTAGCAAGGAGCCCAATGTGGGGCTCCATCCCAGGACCCCAGGATCATGACCTGAGCCAGAGGCAGACGCTTAACCAACCGAGCCACCCAGGCGCCCCTTATCCTCATTTTTGAAGGCGATTTTCGCTGTGTGTATATCAGAAGTTGGGAAGGTGGTTCGGGGCTGAAATTTACAGGAACTTTTCTTCTAAGTTGAACAGCAAGAACCTTTAAGTTTGAGAGAACACTAAGGCCGTCTAGCCAAGATGGCTTTTGACATAGGGAAATGCTAAGTAATCTTTTAGGTAGAATGCTCACAGCTCCGCCTGTACGAATGTCTGGTTTAAAACCAAGGGGCCTTTATTGTAAAATGCTTTGGGCAAAGGAAGGCTTTGATGAAGGTGTGTCCCTTCTACACATGACATGAAAGGTGACATGCCAGATGTGGTCTCATACCACATAAAACGAGTCTGTAGTTAGAAGGATCAATACATGATTGATGTATTCTCTGTCCCTGCGCCTCCTTCCTGAGGGCTGAGAGCCCCGGTGGCAGGTGTTGCGGGTCAACGTGGGAGAGCTGGCTGGCAGGCCGGGCGCGAGGTAAGGGCACCAGAGTCAGGCGCGTTGGAAGAGCGGCAGCGACAACAGGATTAAAGGCCCAAGGAGTGGGGGAAGGGAGGGGAAATAGGGCTGACGTTGCTATGGGAAATACTTCTGGAAGAGCTGGATGTCTGAGACCCACCTTGAAGGGGTGAATGGAAGGCGTAGGTGGCAGAAGCGGCGAGATTTGAGGGGAGGAGTGTTTGGAGAGGAACAAGAGCATGACAACGCGAAAATGGGCTTGGCACAACACGTGTCTGGCCAGAGCAGAGGCGGCACGGCAGGGAGCAGATTAGAGACTGCGGCCACGGGCTGCGTGCGACCGGGAGGTGGCTGGGGAGTCGTGACTACCAACTGAGAGGTTATCGGATCTGATCCCGGACGCGCTCCGCGGAAAACGGCCATGTGAAAAAACAGTGTTTGAGAAGGGGCATCCTGGCCCCAAGGCTGGCGCAAAACTCAGAGCCCCTGGGGGCAGGGGGTGGGGTGGGTGGAGCCCAAGGAGGAAACTGGAACCATTCCAGAGCAGTGCTGTCCAGTAGAAATAGAAGGCAGGCCACATACGGAATTGTGAATTTCCTATGGTTACATTGAAAGGGCAGAAAAGAACAGGCGAAATTAATACAAATAGTAAACTTATCCCGAGAGACTGAAAATAGCACATTTCAACGTATAACCAACATACAAATTATCAGTAAGCGAGGTAACAGCTTTTTCCTCCTCAGTCTTTGTCCTCCAGTGTGCATTTACACTTTTGGCACATCTCAATTTAGCTGGTAAATTTTCGTTGGAAATGGTGGCTCTGTACTTAGATTTTATAAAAGTCCCAGCTGAAAAGTTGATTTGCATACTCAGGTTGTTCCAAACGTACTTAAATGTTTCCCAACGACTGAATTGATTATCAATTATTGAATTAAAAGTCGAAAGTAGGGGCACCTGGGTGGCTCAGTAGGTTAAGCATCTGCCTTTGACTCAGGTCATGACGGAGGATTGAGCCCCTCTTCGGGCTTCCTGCTCAGCAGGGAGTCTGCTTCTCCCTTTCCTCCCTGTGCTCTCACTATCCCTGTCTGTCTCTCTCTCAAATAATAAAAAAAATAAAATCTTAAAACAAACAAGAGCTTGAGTGGGAGTTCCCTTCGAATTGTGTTTACCTTGTTGCACTAAAGAGCAGAGGGGGCAAATTAATTTCTTTGTTCTGAAAGAGAGGATAAAGATGATCGTCTTTTGTCTACAAATGTTCCATCATCTGTTCCCTGAAGACAGGGACACAAAATTCTGCTCACTTTTCTTTTTATCCTCAACCAGCTCAGGGCCTGATGCATGGTAAGTTCCTGTTAAATATTGACTGACCTAAGGAAACCACACCGACTTAAGTCTTGAATTCTTTTCATCCTTCTCAGGATACATTCTTTGTTCATATTTGTCTGAATTTACAGTTCCCCTGCACACCTTCTGGTCATTATCAGCCTCTCAGGGAGGGCACACAGAAGCAGATTCCTGCCTGCCTCTCAGGGGCTCAGAATTAGAGAACATTGAGCCGAGATGTGGAAAAGCAGGCTCGGCAGAACTTGATCTGAGAATTCTCGTTTTTCTCTGTTTCTAACCCTTCTTCCCTTCCCATGCCTGTTTTTTTTTTCCTCCTTTCTGTAAGGATTAATTTCTGAAATGAATGCAGAAAGTTGGTCCACAGTATTAGAAAAGTCTTGAGACTTCTGATCTCGCACTGTGATTTCTGCAGAGGGCCTTGGTCACTGTTCTGTGAGAGGGCAACCATCAGCTTAAGACCTCACAGAAGGTGCCCCTGACTCTCATTTCAGGGAAGACAAGAGTGAGTGGTGGCCCTGACGTCACCTGCAAGGCCATTCCCATCACTGTTGGGCCCAAGTCAATCACTGAACTACCTAGATCCTCACTAATTGGTTTCTGAGCAGCCTTCATGTGGGAGATCCATTTCTTTTAACACCTTTTTAAAGATGTCTGTCTATCTATCTATCTATCATCTATCTATCTATCTATGTTCAATTAGCCAACATATAGTACATCATTAGTTTTTGATGTAGTGTTCAATGATTCATTAGTTGTATATAACACCCAGTGCTCATCACCACGTGTGCCCTTTTTAACACCCATCACCAGGTTACCCCATCCCTCTACCCTCCTCCCCTCTGAAACCCTCAGTTTGTTTCCCAGAGTTAGGAGTCTCTCATGTTTTGTCTCCCTCTCTGATTTCTTCCCATTCAGTTTTCCTGCCCTTCCCCTGTTGTCCTCCATGCTGTTCCTTATATTCCACATGTGAATGAAACCACATAATAATTGTCTTTCTCTGCTTGACTTATTTCACCTAGCACAATCCCCTCCATCCATGTCGATGTAAATGGTGGGTATTCATCCTTTCTGATGGCTGAGTAATACTCCATGGTATATATGAACCACATCTTTATCCATTCATCTGTTGAAGGGCATCTTGGTTCTTTCCACAGTTTGGCTACCGTGGACATTGCTGCTATGAACATTGGAGTGCAGAGGCCCGTTCATTTCACTACATCTGTATCTTTGGGTAAATACTTAGTAGTACAATTACTGGGTCATAGGGTAGCTCTATTTTTAACTTTTTGAGGAACCTGCATACTGTTTTCCAAAGTGGTTGTACCAGCTTGCATTCCTACCAACAGTGTAAGAGGGTTCCTCTTTCTCTACATCCTTGCCAACATTTGTTGTTCCCTGTCTTGTTAATTTTTGCCATTAAAACTGGTGTAAGGTCTTTTAAATTTTTTATTTTTTTAAAAAATATTTATTTGGGGGGTACACACAAGCAGGGGGAGGGGCAGAGGGAGAGGGAGATGCAGGCTTCCCGCTGAGCAGGGAGCCCAATATGGGACTCAGTCCTCTGAGATCATGACCTGAGCCGAGGGCAGATGCTTAACCCACTGAGCCACCCAGGCATCCCCCATAAAGATCTTATTTAAAGTGGTTTTGGATTTACAGAATAATTGAACAGATAGTACATAGAGTTCCGTGTATCCACCTCCCCCCCTCCACTGATACCTGCCCCCCCGACACATAGTTTCCCCTATTCACATGTTGCATTAGTGTGGCAAATTTGTTAAAATTCATAAACCAATATTAAGACATTATTATTCACTGAAGTCCATAGTTCATAGAACATGCAGTGTTCTCTTGCTGTTGGACACACTGCAGGCTTTGACAAATACATAATGACACGTAGCTAACCACCATCATAGTATCATACAAAATAGTTTCATTGCCCTCAACATTCCCTGTGCTTCACTTATTTAAGAAATCTAAAAGACAATAACGTTTCACGACATACGAAAATTATGTGAAACTCAAATGGCAAGGTTTGTAAATAAACTTTTATTGGGAAGCAGTCACACCCAATTGCTTACATATTATATGGCTCCTTTTGTTCTATAGCAGAGTTGAATAGTTGCCTTAGGGACATCTGGCCTGAGAAGCTGAAAATATTTACTCTCTGGCCCTTTACAAGGAAAACTGACCACTAATCTAGATGGCAAGTTCTGGAAAGTTTGAATCATCATCTCTCAGCACATAGGGAGGGGACGTGAACCTAGTAGGTTTCTCCTCTACCCTGACAGATTTCAGATTTCAGATACAAAATGTCCCCTCTGGAATGTTAGCAATTATTTCCATAGTCAAGTGTCTCCCCAGAATCCCTTCTGCCATTTTGTTATGGGTCTTTATCTTTATATCTAAATATAGCTATATCTTTATAGCTGATATGTTCATAAGTCATAAAATTGTGGATCAAAGAACTTATTTGTTCATATATTATTCTTCCTGTCTCCAACAAACATTCACTTAGTATTTGCTTTCTCTTGTGTGCAGTCCTGGATAGTAAAGATTTAAAAAGCAGCCCCAGTGTCTGGGGAGGTCAGAAAGGAGTGCAGATAACAGATAAAATGACAGATACAACACAGTGTGGTAAGTCCTATAAAATAAACTTCAGACACCAATAATAGAATCATAGGCCCAAGAATCCAAGAACTGCCAATCACTTATTTAACAAATGTTTACTTGGTGCCTATTAAATGCCAAGTACTATGCTAGGTGTTGGGAACATTATGGTGGGAAAGACAGATCTTAAAGAGCTCTTAGTCTACCTTATATTTACCATAAATATAAGAGGGATTTTTAAGGCCATCTGATGTAATCCTCTTATCTGATGGAAGAATCCTTGCTATAGCTGTCTTGGCAAGTGTTACTGACATTAATGGAGTTTACTCCAGTGAGAGGAAACTCATGGATTAATTTGTTTGAGGTTGGACAATAATACATGTTGGTTGCTATGCTTTATTTAATTGAAACTGGGCCTTTCAGTAGAAATTATACATTTTAGAGCTGAAAAGTGCTTTTTGAAAAAATCTGTTCTTTTTTTATATTATTGTATTTTATTTTTTCATCATGATAACTGTACTCTTTAATCCCTATGACCTATTTCACCCATCCCCCACCCACCTCCCCTCTGGTAACCACCAGTTTGTTCTCTGTAGTTAAGGGTCTGTTTTGTCTCTCTTTCTCTCTCTCTCCTTTTTGCCCATTTGTTCACTTGTTTTGTTTCTTCAATTCCAGATATGAATGAAATCATGTGGTATTTGTCTTATTTTGCTTAACATTACACACTCTAGTTCCATCTACGTGGTTACAAATGGAAAGATTCCATTCTTTTTATGCCTGAATGATACTTTATTGAATGATATTCATTCAATATACTTCGTATATATGTGTGAAGTATATATATGGATATATTTACTTCATCTTCACCCATTCATCTATCAATGGACACTTGCTCTGCTTCCATATCTTGGCTATTGTAAATAACATTGCTGTAAACATTGGGGTGCATGCATTCCTTTGTTTTCAATTAGCAATAATTGCGCCTCGGATAAACCTCATTGGCTACGATACTGCCACTGCGCAAAGCTTACATGCATTCCTTTGAATTACTGTTTTTTGTATTCCTTGGGTAAATATCCAGTAGTGTGATTACTAGATCAGAGAGTAGTTACATTTTTAACTTGTCGAGGGAACCTCCATACTGCCTTCCACACTAGCTACAAGTTTGCATTTCCACCAATGGTGCACAAAGGTTCCTTTTTCTCTGCATCCTCACCAACACTTGTTGTTTCTTGTGTTTTGATTTTAACCATTCTGACAGGTGTGAGGTGATACCTCATTGCGATTTTTACTTGCATTTCCCTGAAGCTGAGTGATGCATCTTCTCATGTGTCTGTTGGCCATCTGGTTGTCTTTTTTGGAGAAATGTCTGTTCATGTCTTCTGCCCATTTTTAATTGCATTATTTGGGTACAACTCTAAGTCTTTCAACAGAGGGAATTTAATACAAGGAATTGGTTATGGGAAAGATGAAAGAGCTTAGAAGCCAAGCATGAGAAGGTGAGACAATCCTATGATTAGTAACAGCAGAATGCTGCTCCATCCCTAGGTCCCGCTGGACAACAGAGCAAGGAAGCCTTGTCAAAGCGCGATGCTGAAAGTGTGTGGTTGGAGTTAGAAATGCAGTGGGAACAGCCAGTCAGAGGTGGAACCACAAGGTGAGAGGTCACAGAAGCTGGGGCTCAGAGGAGATGGCTACTGCTAGAAGGGCCACCCAAGGCATATTGGGAAAGACACAATTATCTTGGTTTCTGGTCTCCTCTGCCAAAGCATCCTAATGGTCTCCCCACCCAGAAGCCAGTAGACAAGGGAGTTTGTGAAGTGCAGAGAATGGGTCTGAGAGTGAACAATATCTTTGTTACCATTCTTAATACATGTGGCTGCTTACAAGTTGTCCCCATGGAGTTCCCCTGACCTCAGTGCTGACACAAAGATAGCTCAGTATTTGCTTCACTGTTTCCTCAATATACCTTTTCTACCCTTGTCCAGTTACTCTCCTGTGCTAAGAAAGACAAGCCTGGGGAAAGCCTGAACGCTGAAAAGTCTCCAGAATATAGGCTGGAATGACGACTGGCCGCAGAAGGTATAAAGAAAGCTTTAGCTTGAACTTTACCACTAAGTCGATTAGCTCAGCAAGCTATTTAAGCCTTAGTTGACCTACCAGTAGGATTGGAATTAATAAAGACGTCTGCCTGGTTGTAGGAAAGCAATGAGATAATTTGTGTAGAGTCTGACACATACTCTATGCTCAGTACATGATAACTATTATTATTCACTCATTTACACACACTTAGTACTTCTCATGTGCCAAATTCTCTCCTAAAGTAGATGCTATGAATAAAGTGATGACCAAAAGACATTTTAGTGAAGGTTAATACCTTTTTTTCCACTTGGGAAAAAAAAGGATTTAGATTGACTCTTCTCATCTTGCCTTGTTCACACAGTTTAGTTAAAAGAACCTCACATAGTCCAAGGTGATGCCTGCTCCCTGNCAGTTTAGTTAAAAGAACCTCACGTAGTCCAAGGTGATGCCTGCTCCCTGGGGGTAGGGATGCGTGTGTATGGGTATGTTCTGAACCAACCAGTCCGACCACAGCATGCCCCTTCAGGTCCCAGAAATTGGTACCTGGAAGTAGCCACGGGCAGACAGGTGGTAGCCGGACATTGTTCCATATACTCTACGAGTGCAGCTGAGAGCTCGCTCCCTTGCACAGGTGTGGGGTATCCTTTGCTACTCAAAGAGTGCATCCCCCCAGCAGAATCAACGGCAACCTCTGGCAGGTGGTTAGAATGCAGAATTTCAGGCTCCCGCTTAGCTTTAGTGAATCAGAACCTACAATTTAACAAGATCCCCCAGATGATTGGAATGCACATTAAAGTTTGGGAGGCACTAGTGTAATTCATAAAGTTAATACTTTGCTCAGCTGGTATCCCAGGCTTCTGTGTGGGACTTCTGAATGTGAGACACGCTGTGCTATTTCTGGGCTTGGGGGAATCCTTCCAAGTTCCCGTGGAGTGAGCTCACCCTGCTTTACCTCTCAGACAAGCTTCTTAGTTTGGACAGGTGGTACATGTTCCTAATATTTCTAGCAATAGCACAAAGAGAAGGAGAAGAAAAGAGGAGAAAAGGAAAGAAGGAGGAAGTAAAGAAGGAAGGAAGGGACAAGGGGAGGAAGAAAGAAAGAAAAAGAGAAAAAAAAGCAGGAGAAGGAGGAAGAAAAGGAGGAGGGGGAAGAGGATGAGGAGAAAGGAAGGAGGGAGGGAGGGAGGGGGGCAGGAAGGGAGAAGAGCCGAGTTTACTTAGGTAGAGTAGGCTCTAAGCCAGAAATGCCCAGACTGTCCGGGGCTGGAACTCACACTGTAGCTGCTCAGCTCCGAGACCAACCCTTTCTCTAAAGCTGATGTGGGCCCAGGATCCTATGCATAAGCAACTTAAAACAAACTCTCTGTTGCCATCAGATTTGGGCAGTGGGCAATGGGCCAACTCTTAATCTCTCGAACAGTCAAACTCTGATTTTATTTTATTTTTTTTAAAAGATTTTATTTATTTATTTGACAGAGAGAGAGAGATTACAAGTAGGCAGAGAGGCAGGCAGAGAGAGAGAGGAGGAAGCAGGCTCCCCGCTGAGCAGGGAGCCCGATGTGGGCCTTGATCCCAGGATGCTGAGATCATGACCTGAGCCGAAAGCAGAGGCTTTAACCCACTGAGCCACCCAGGTGCCCATCTGATTTTAATTCCTTCTTGCCTTTCCTACCTGCGTGGAAATTGCTACATATTCCTAAATCTGAACTTAAATGCCAACTCTTCCACGATTCCCTGAATCCAAAGCTCATGCCAGGCCTTCAGTGCCCTTCTAGAACTGACCTTCCAGAGCATGGAGCGATGATAACTCTCCCACTGCGAGCGTCCTCTGCGCCCTCTTATAATCTAGGCTGGCCTCTTACCCTGCCCCCTCTTCCCAAGGACTAAGGTGCCAGGTAAATGGGTCATGCTTCGGTGCTGTGGGGAGAGAATAGGAGTGTGTGCGTGTGTGTTGGGGCAGGGTTGTTGTACACACATGTATTGTAAATCTTATGGGCTGGATGGATAGACAAACGGGCTTGTATCTTTTGAGAGAAATTCTTTGGTGTTTCTAAATCATTTACCCATTGATACCCGCCTTAAATCAGTTCCACTCATTGATTGATTCATTCACTCATGTAACAAACACATTATGATATACACAAACAGAGGTTAATAAAATAATCTCTGCCTTCTAAGTGGTTACAGTCCTACTTGCCCGGACCTCACCCATTTATGAATGAATCCATTCCCTGCCTGTCCTGTCTCCATCCCACTCCTACCCCGGGAAGACTCTGCAGCTCCCCCCACCTCTCTCTCTTTTCTTTTAATTAGGAGACTTTGTTTTATTTTTGGCAGTTTTAGGTCTACAGAAACTTGGGCACAAAGTACAGAGAATTCCCTTCACTCCCCACCTAGTTTCTCCTGTTATTAACACTTCACATTAATGGGGTGCATTTGTTACAAGTGATGAGCAAATATCGATACATTGTTACCCAAAACCTAGTTTGCATGAGGGTTCATTCTTGGTGTTGTGCCTTCTATGGGTTTGGACAAGTGTATAACGATATATATGCCGATTACAGTATCATACAGAATAATTGCGCTGCTCTAAAAATTCCATCTAAAGCCCCTTTTATTCATTCCTACTGTCAAGGTCTGCCCCATGCCTCCTGTGCCCACGCAAGAATAAAGTAAGATCACACTCACTTGGATTGAGAGCAAAGTGCGGCGTGTATTTAAGTTGTCTTGCCCCTCCCCCCTCCACGCTCCGGGATTTCGGCAGATTGACCAGCCAGATACCTCTAAATCTTCACCAAACTTGACAGGAAACTCACCTTGCCTAGAGTAGAAAGATCCAAAGGGAGATGAGAAGAGGCTGTGTCTCTAGGCACAGAAAGTTACAAAGAATCCAGTAGGCTAATAAGGTAATTTAATTTCTCCGCTGAGGAGCCTTGGGAAATTTCCCAAGAAATGCCAGGATTTTAGAAATGGCTTTTCTTTAATCTTGATGACTCATTCCTCCTGAGCCAGCCCCAGTCCTTTCATGGTGCATTTTGCAGATGTAATTTTAGTGGTGCTACAACGTGTCTAATGAAGTGATAATTTATGGATGCGCACAGTATACGAGGCAGCAGAGGGGGCCAGTTTAGCCAGGGCAGAAGGCAAACCAAGGAATCAACCCAGCTGAGAAGCTACCCATTTCCCAGGTCCCACTGGTGGCCCCACGTTGGCTGCTGGGAAATCTGTGGTTAGGATGGACCCTGACAATCTATTTTATATTTTATCTTTAAAATCATTATTCCAAGAAGGCTGTAGGGCAGATGGCAGTCATTCCAGTTTGCAAGATAATATCTGAATCTTCTGGCAACAGTTTCGGCTGGGTTGGGAGCTGTGAAGTTCCTCCTTAGGACATTGATCTTTGGAAGACAATAAGAAAGTGAGATTCCTCGTGGTCTGCAGGGCCACACCAGGTGACAGCCCAGGAGGCCAGGTCTGTCCCCTGTAGTCTTCCAAGGGCTCCTGATGCTGCTTCTCCCGGATCCCAGGTTCCAATGAGCAGCTACCTGATTCTGTCCGGAAACCCCCGCCAACTGCTGTTATTGCAGCATCTACTGGCTCCATCATGGAACTCTCCATAACCCATTGTCACTGTCTCCTTACTTGTCCCTGACCCCACTGGACCCTACACCCCTTATTTCCTCACTGAGGTCTGGATAGCCCATACAACAATGTCAGTGAAGTATACGGGGTAAGTGGTAGAAATGAATGAACTGAATGGTTGTGGTGGCTCTTTTATCTCCACGAAAGGCATCTCTGTGCTATAAAACAAAAGCCTCAGTGCTATTTAAAATTCTGCCCTCTTCAGCATGTGCTTGTTCCATTTGGTCACCAAGTTCTATCAGCGTTACTCCTAAACCATCTCTGGAATCTTTTCCATTTCTTTGTTTCTACCTAAGTCAAGGCTCGGAGTCCCTCCTGTCAGGGTTGCCAGAGAAAAATGCAGAATGCCTAGCTACATAAAACAATACAATTTTATGTCACTAAATATAAATATGTCCTAGAAATTGCATGTGACATTCTTATGCTAAAAAATTCATTGTTCACATCAATTTCAAATGTAATTGGGTGGCCCTGTATTGAACATTTTTTTTCTGTTGTGATGAAATATACATAAAATTTACCCTTTTAGCAATTTCAAGTATACAATTCAGTGACGTGAAGCACATTCACAATATTGTGCAATCATCACAACAGCGTGTTTTCAAAACTTTTTCATCATCCCGAATAGAAACTGTACCCATGGTAGAGCTCCCCACTCCCTCCCACATGCCCTGAGAACACCTACAATATTTTCTGTCTCTACGAGTCTGCCTATTCTAGGTGCCTTCTATCAGTGGGGTCATACGATATTTGTCCTTTTGTGTCTGTCTTACTTCACTTAACATCATGTTTTCAACGTTCACCCATGTGGTAACATGTATCAAAATTCCCTTCCACATTAATGTACCGCATTTTGTTTATCCATTCATCTGTTGATGGACATTTGAGGTGTTTCACCTTTTGTCTACTGCTATGGACGTTGGGGTATAACTTTCTGTTGAAGTCCCTGCTTTTATTTTTGTTGGAATTCACTAGAAGTGGAATTGGCAGATCATAGGGTAATTCTATGTTTAACTTTTTGGTGGACAATTAAACTCTTTCCACAACAGCCATCTCATTTTATCTTACCACCAGCCGTACACAAGGATTTCGATTTCTCCTCATCTTTGCCAACGATTCTTATTTTCCCTGCTTAAAACAACTATGCTTAGAATAGCCATGAGTGTGAAGAAATATCTCATTGTGTTTCTTCTCATTTTGTTTTGTTATTATTGTTCTAGATCTACTACTTTTTTAATAATTGCCAAGTGCATAAGACAGTATTGTTGGCAACAAGCAGCACCCTGTGGTACGGGGATCTCTAGAAACATATTCGTCTTGCATAACTGAAACTTGATAGCTGTTGAATAACATCTCCCCGTTTTTCCTTCCCAGCCCCTGGCAACCACCATCCTACTAGGGCAAATATTTTCTTCCATTCCATCATTTCCCCCCATGCTTCATTGTCATTTTGATTTGCATTTCCTGAACAGCTAGAGATAATGAGCAGTTTTTTATGTGCTTATTGGCCATTTATATATCTGTGGAAAACTGTCTATGCAAGTCATTTGCCCGTTTTTGAATTTTTTTTTTGTTATTGTTGTTGAGTTGTAGGAGTTCTTTGATAATCTGCAAATTCATCCCTGGGACCATATATCAGATATATGGTGTGTCAATATTTCCTCCCACTTTATGGATTGCCTTTTCAAGGGTCCTGTATTTTTATTTGCTAAATCTGGCAAATCTGTGTGTGCCAGAGTCCATCTGCATTGGTGTTTCTCAACTGGGGATGAGTTTCCCCCACAGGGACATTTGGAAGTGTCTGGAGACAATTTTGGATGTGACGTCTGGGGAAGGGGAGTGCTACTAGCTTCTAGGGATAGGGCCCAGGGATGCTGCCAAACATTTTATGAAGCTCAGACAGCCCCCAGTAACAAAACACTATCCAATCCAAGAAGTCATGGTGCCGAAGTTGAGAAACTCTGTACACTGTTGTTTATCAGCTCATCACCATCTGGGATACTTAGGAGTGCCAGTGCCAGTGATGACACGGCTCTTGCACCTATTCCTGGGGTTCTCTGGGACTTCGTTCTGCTGCTGTTGGTAGAGGGGGAGAGAAACTGTGACAGTGGGAGGAACCAGATCACAGGGAGAAGTGTTTAGAAAAATACCCTGCTCACTTGTTCCATGGAGACTGATGGCCATGAACTTACTTCGTCAGCTCTCAAGGTCCAGATCAAGTTTTATTTCTGATGTGAAGCATCCCAGACAAAGGAAGTACAGTAGCCCCCCCTTCATACATGAGGGATACATTCTAAGATCCCCAGTGGATGCCTGAAATCACAGAGAGTACTGAACCCTACATATACTGTTTTTTCCTATACATACATACCTATGATACAGTTTAATCTATAAATTAGGCAAAGTAAGAGACTAACAACAGCTAATAATAAAATAGGACAATTATAACAATATGCTGTAGTAAAATTTATGTGAATGTGGTCTCTCTCTCTCAGTATTACACTGTCCTCACCTTTCTTCTTGTGGTGATGTGAGATGAGAACATGCCTACATGAGGAGATGAAGGGAGGTGAATAATGTAGGCGCTGTGACCTAGTGTTAGGTTATTATTGACCTTGTGACTATCTGTCATCTGATCATCTGCTTCTGGACCATGAATGACTGCGGTAACTGAAACCATGGATTAGAGGGGCTACTGTATTTATTGAGCACCTGTTATAGGCATTTTCATAAACAATTATCTAATTCTCACAATGACCTTGGGAGGTAGGTATCTTTTCCCTTTTACATATGAGTAAATTAAGTTTTAGAAAGGTTGTAATTTTATGTACTTCTTAGACTGGGTCGCCTTCCCCCTCCCTTTGTACCCCCATGTGTAGCTTATAGACAGAAGAATAGTAGAAGCATAATGACTATTTGTCAAGGAACTAGGGTTTGCCTTTCTAGTTCAAATGTAGGCTTTTTGAGAGCCAGGATCATTTGCTGTAATTTTTTAAATAGTACCTTGAGTACTTAGTAGTCTATTGCTAAGAATATAATGAGTGTTCTATAAGTACTCAGTTCTTTGAACTAAAGTGAACTGAATTATTTTTTTGGAGCAATTTCATGTCTCTGGAACCTGATTGTTTGCCTTGTTTGGGCCTTCCATAGATTCACAAAATCTCAGAGCTGACAGATAACTTGGAAGTTATCTACTACCGCATCCCACCCAATGGCCGGAGATCCTCTTTAGCAGTGGTTCTCAAAATGTGGTCCCCAGATTAGTGACACCAGCAGTCCCTGGGAATTTATTAGAAAAGCAAATTGTCTGGCTCTCCCCTAAACCTGTTGATTCAGAAGTTCTGGGAGAGAGCTGAGTGATCTGTGGCTTAACAAGCTTCCAGATTTCTGTTGCAGAGGAAGTTTGAGAACTGCTCTATTGCAATCTTGCCCCTGTGATCTCTTTCTTGGACCTGCCCACTAATGAGTTTCACCGTATTATCAGATCATTACTCCATTTTCATATCATTTTAATTGTTAGAAAATTTCTTCTTATTTTGAGCCAAAATCTGCAGCGATTTCTACACATTGCCTGCTTCTGCATTCTGGAGCTAAACAGAATGAAGATTAATAGACTAAATGTTACTCTATATAGATAAAGATAGGCATTATTTATGAAATACAAATCCGGCATTAGAGCACTGGGAGTAGGGTGGACAGGAACAGCCTGGGTTGCAACCCATCATGGGTGATTTGGAATGTGGCCCAATCCCCTAAGGACTGCCTAGGACCAGATCAAGGCTCCAACATCACAGCCGGGATTAAATTACTGGCTTCATTGGCTTTTCTTTCTTCTCTTCAACTTGATTTCGGTGTCTCTAACAGAGCAGTAGATGGGGAACTCTCAGGGGGATTTCCCCATCACCTGCCACAAACATGAATCAATCAACACTTGACCTTACATAAAAGGAAGCTTTGACTTCAAGCAGAGAAACTTGTCTTAACGCTCTTTGCCTGTCTTTTGTAGAATCTTGTATTCTAAATGGTGGAAAGAATCTTAGCGATCATTTAATACATCCCATACGTTTGAAAACAGAGGCCCGGATCACCAAACTGATCCTTGATCCTGGGGTACCTGGTTCTAATCAGTTTTATTTTCAGACTATCACTTACTATCAAGACTTTCAAGACACATCTCTAAAAGCAAGGGAAACAAAACCAAAAATGAACCTTTGGGACTTCATCAAGATAAAAAGTTCCTATACAGCAAAGGAAACAGTCAACAAAACTAAGAGGCAACCCATGGAATGGGAGAAGATATTTGCAAATGACATAACGATAAAGGGCTGGTATCCAAGATCAGTAAAGAGCTTCTCAAACTCAACACCCAAAAAACAAATAATCCTGTCAAAAAATGGGCAGAAGACATGAACAGACACTTCTCCAAAGAAGACATGCAAATGGCTAACAGACACGTGAAAAAATGTTCAACATCACTAGCCATCAGGGAAATTCAAATCAAAACCACAATGAGATACCACCTCATACCTGTTAGAATTGCAAAAATTAACAAGACAGGAACCAACAAATGTTGGCGAGGATTTGGAGAAAGGGAACCCTCTTATACTGTTGGTGGGGATACAAGCTGGTATAGCCACTTTGGAAAACAGTATGGAGGTTCCTCAATAAGTTAAAAATAGAGCTACCCTATAACCCAGCAATTGCTCTACTAGGTATTTACCCCAAAGATACAGATATAGAGAAAAGAAGGGGCACATGCACCCCAGTGTTCATAGCAGCAATGTCCAGAATAGCCAAACTGTGGAAGGAGCCAAGATGCCCTTCAACAGACCAATGGATAAAGAAGATGTGGTCCATACATACAATGGAATATTACTCAGCCATCAGAAAGGATGAATACCCACCATTTGCATTGTCATGGATGGAACTGGAAGGGATTATGCTAAGTGAAATAAGTCAAGCAGAGAAAGACAATTATCATATGGTTTCACTCATAAGTGGAACATTAGGAATAGCATGGAGGACCATAGGGGAAGAGAGGGAAAATTGAAGGACGGGAAAATAAAAAAACTATGAGAGACTCTTTTTGTTGTTGTTGATGTTGTTAGTTCACCTAAACTTCTTTTTTAAATTATTTTTTATTATGCTAGTCACCATACAGTATGTCGTTAGTTTTTGATAACTGTAGGAAATAAACTGAGGGTTTTAGAGGGGAGAGGGTGGGGGGATGGGGTAACAGTGTGATGGGTATTAAGGAGGGCATGTGTTGTGATGAGCGCTGGGTGTTACATGCAACTAATGAATCACTGAACACTACTTCAAAAACTAATGATGTATCCTGGCTAACTGAACATAATAAAAAAGATTTTCTAAAACAGCTTTCTCGAGATATTTATTCACATGCCATAGGATTCACTCATTTAAAGTGTACTGTTAGAGCTGGATCCATAGCATGAATGGAGAGCGGACCCCAGAGAGCTCTGAGCAGCCCCACTGCCACCAAAGGGCTAGGTACCCACACTCGGGAGGAGCCACAACAGTAGAAGGCAGCCCAGTCACCATGACCACAACCAAGTGCAGTGACATGGACCATGGGCAGTTCACAGCCACCAGCCCTCAGTGTTAACTGCAGACACTCAGCACCACACCCCCCACAGTGACCCAGGGGGCAACATCCCAGGAAGCTCACACCAAGGCACCTGCCGGTGGGGACAAGAATGTTACCACAAGGAAGTTTGTGGAAACAGTAAAATGGTTCCATGCAAGAAACAGATATGGTTTCATCAACAGGAATGATACCAAGGTCTTTGTACTCCCAACTGCCATAAAGAAGAAGGGCCCCCAGAAGTACATTTGCGGGGCAGGGATTGCAAAGTCTGTGGGGCTCGATGTCCTCAGAGGAGCCAATGCTACAGGCCCTTGTTGGTGTCCCAGTAGGAGGCAGGAAATACACAGGAGCGCATCATAGCCACTGCACAGGGGTCCTCCCACGGAAGTCCCAGAGCGGAGAGAGTGGGGAAAGAAGGAAGGGTGGGTGAGTGTTCCCCAAGGCCAGGCCCCATAGCACCCGCCCTGCCCAGGCTAGCGAGCCCACCTGCCTCAACCACGGCACTCCACCCCTCCCTTGCTGGGGGAAGGGATGGAGGGTGCTGACAAGCAGGGTGCAGGAGAGCAAGGCAGACCAGAGAGACTGAATACGGATGGGGTTACAGACGGTGATTGTTGGGGGCCCTCCACACCAAAGACCACATAGAGAAGACTGCAATGAAAACATGGGGAATCAAAGAGATGAGACCCAATGTGGGCAGTACTGCACCTTCAGACATGAAGGCAGACATCCAGAAAATCTGAAGTTACACCAAGATGGCACAGACACCAAAGCACCCCATTCACCCTCTGAGAATTCTGCCACTCCAGAGGGCAGGGCCGAGTAAACACCAGCTTGCCTTCTCCACGGGGGTGTTTCCTCCTCCAACCAGAAGAAAAGACTATGACATTCCAGCAATAAGAAATGATTGAAAGGGGCACCTGGTTGGCTCAGTCCTTAAGTGTCTGCCTTGGGCTCAGGTTACGATCCTGGAATCTAGCCCTGCATTGGGCTCCATGCTCAGCGGGGAAGCCTGCTTCTCCCTCTCCCACTCCCCCTGCTTATGTTCCCTGTTTTGCTGTCTCTCTCTCTCTGACAAATAAAATAAAATAAAATAAAATAAAATAAAATAAAATAAGATCTTAAAAAAAGAAATGAATGAAAGATTGGAGCTAAGACCTTAAGCCTTGCCTTTTGTCTGTTGACCAGATGACTAGAACTACCTGCACTATCTATGCAGCACGGGCCTTTTACTAGTTTCACCTCGAGATGTCTCTTTTTGGTAATGACCTGTGTGTGTTTTAAAGTGGTTTTTCTCAATACACCTTTAAAGATTTTAAAATTGTTTCCTGTTTGGTCAAGTTGAGGTTTTAAGAACCTCATTTTAAAATTTGTAATAAAAGCTTATAGCTCAATTTTTCAAAAAAGTCAACAAATGACAAGTACACATTAATACCTGTCTTCAATAATACACAAGGGGCACCTTGGTGGCTCAGTTGGCTAGGTGTCTGCCTTTGGCTTAGGTCTTAATCCCAGGGTCCTGGGATCGAGCCCCTTGTGGGGCTCTGTGCTCAGCAAGGAGTCTGCTTCCCCTTCTTCCCCCCACTCATGCTCTCTCTCACTATCTCTCCGTCTCTCTCAAATAAATACAATCTTTAAAAATAAATAATATATAAACAAATAAAACTACTCAATGGCTTTTGGCTTATTATGTGATTTTCTAAAATTTGTGGTAAATAGATATAACAAAATTTTCCACTTTAACCATTTTTAAGTGTACAATTCAGTGGCATTAACTATATTTACAATGTATGCAACCATAACCACTATTTCCCAAACATTTTCATTACCCCAAATAAAAGCTTAAAACTATTTTTTT
>LNAC01000893.1:0-129667 GCA_002007465.1 Ailurus styani
CCTGGGACCTGATGATAATCGGTCTCCTACTCCTCCGCCATCTTGCCGCTCCTCCTACTTTGACTTTTCTTATACATACGTATGTATGATAAAGTTTAATTTATAAATTAGGCGCACTAAGAATTAACAATAATAACTAAAAATAAAATAGAACATTCACAACAATAAAAGTTAAATAAATGTAGTCTCTCTCAAAGTATCTTATTGTACTGCATTCACCCTTCTTCTTGTGATGATGTGAGATGATAAAATCCCTACATGATATGATGAACTGGGGTGAATGTAGGCATCGTGACATAGCATTAGGCTACTATTGTCCTTCTGACAATACATTACAAGTATCATCTTCTTCCTGACCAGGATTGATGGGGTAACTGAAATCACAGAAAGCAAAACCATGGACAAGGGGGGACTACTGTATGTAATATGTCAAAATATGTCATATGCAGATATGATTAAGACCATGGGATTTGAGATGGGTTGATTTATCTTCACTATCTGATGAACCTGGTCTCATCAGAGGAGCCCTTAAAAATGAGGTAGTTTCCCTTCTGAAATCAGAGAGAGATGGCTCAGAAGAACAGGAGGCAGAGGAGATAGAACATTGTGAGGAGTATCCCACCTGCTGTTACTGGTTTTGAAATATACAAGTACCAGGAAAGAGACCTCTGAGAGCTAAAGTGGGGCTTCAGTGACAGCCAGGAAGAAAACAGGTTCTATTCTGCACACCAACAACTTGAATAAGCCTGAAAACAGATTTCCTCCTAGGATCTCCGGAGAGGAACACAGCACTGCTAAAACCTTGATTTGGGTCTTGGGAGACATGAGCAGAAAAGCCAGCTGATTACACTGGACTTCTGATCTACAAAACTGAGAAGTGCATTTGTGTTGTTTTAAGTGATGAAATGCTTAGTAATTTACTACAGTAATAGAAAACGAATACAATGGGTTTTTTTTAGCTTTTCTTTTATGTGAATTTTTTATATCAAAATGTTTTTTTCTACTGGTTGAAGTTTTAAGAGGATATTGGTACATATGATCTTGAGTTATTTTTTATAAAATGGCCTGCATTTAACTGTCCATATAATGTGGTTTTAAAAGGGTTGAAGGATAAGATGATAATACATAGAAATAAAAGTTTATAAACTTAAAAAAAAAGTGTTAGCTCTGTTAATTATGTTGGACAAATATCTAATCTTCAATTTACCCATTTGTTATTTGGTGACAGTAACATCTACTCCAAATTGAGAGAATCTGTAAAAAAGTAGCATAACACAGGACTTGAAACATATGTGCTTAATAAAGTCACTGTTCTATTCATATGCCTTTCTCAGACAAAATTATCTGCCCTACCTTTCTATACGTAATTCCGAATGACTTCTTTGATAGATTTTATATATTTATTTATTTAATGTTTATAACTTATTTGTTTCTAATAATAGAGATGATCTTTGTTGGAATTAACACATAGATGACTCAAGAGCAATCACATTGTTATTGTTTGCATTCTTTTGGATTTACGTGATAAGCTAAGAACTGAAATTCTTCTCAGCATGTTTTGCTAGAAGTAATGCAAATTCGCATTGTTTCCCTTCAGGGGTGCCTGGGTGGCTCAGTCGCTTAAAGTTCTGCCTCTGCCTCTGCCTTAACCCTCTGCCTCTGCCTCTTCAGGTCATGGTATCAGGCTCCTGGCATCGAGCCCCACATCAGGCTCCCTGCTCATCCAGGAGTCTGCTTCACACTCTGCTTCTTCCCTGACTCGTGCTCCCCTCCCCTCAAATAAACAAATACAATCTTAAAAAACAAAACAATGGTTCACTGCAGAGAAGTAATACCTAACATTATATTTTGGACAACCAAATACAGTTCTGGGAAATCTAGGCTGATGGGCTAGAAGGAGAGGAGAGCATTCTGTAAGGGAAAATGAAAAAATATGGTGTAAGAATAACCTTTATTTACTTAGTGATTTTTTCCCTAGGGTTAACCACAATTGAAATCACAGATTAATTACATACTTTCTATATTTACTCTGTTTTCTTAAGAAGCCAAGCAGAACTTGTAATATTCGAAGGTCTTAGAAATTTGAGAATATTATATATATATTTCTTTTTTTCTCTAATGAAGTAATTTATAATATTCTCCTATTTCCTTCATATATTTATAGTGTCTATAATATTGGGAAATACCAGATGACCAGTGCATGATTTTATTATATATTGATGATAAACTTCCTAAATAAATTTATTACTTAGTTTAAACAAAGTGGAAAAAATAGAAATGGAAAAATTTCTACTCTCATTTGGGAAAATGTAGGCAAATATTTTCATCTAATACTATCTAAGCACCTTAAGTATACAGATTTCATATTTGGAGGGAGTGGTTTCAATGTTTTCCTTTTGTTTTAATTTTATTATTATTTGTTATTGGTAAATCAAGTAGTAATTATATCCATATTTATTTCATGCTACAGGAAATAGAAGACAAAAGTGGAATATGATTTATGTCTACTCTAGGATCTAACACATGCTTCAAAAACTGTCCTGAGAAGGCCTACTGTCCCAGATGTTACAGCTACAGGATGGCCTCTATCAGCCTTAGCCCATGAGAGTGTGAAGCTGATCAGACCCTTATCTCAACCACATTCTACATATAGTGTGTATGAGAATTGAACTTTTTGTTGCTGTTAAGCCACTAAGATTTGCTTATTATTGCAGCATAATTTAGCCAGCCTTGACTGATATGAATGAACACTGGTACACGGAGTTATGGTCCTACCCTAACAATGATCTTTGTTGTGGTACCATAGTAGTTGGGTAGCGGTGGCTGGCAAAATAATGAGTATGGTACACAGTGACAAAACATTTGCTAAAACTGTCCAGCAAGAACTTGGAAAATAGATCATGTAACAAGTGAATATTAGTAGAGTGTGTTGGATGTTTTTGATTGCTTTTGTCAAAGTTTTAAAGGAAACAGATGAACTCAGGGAAGAATTTCCTGGAATAAAGGAGAATGAAGCAAGAAAGAAAGGGCCTTGAGGGCAGGAAAGGGCAACTGCTTTAGGACTTCAAATAATAGGACATATATTTGAGTAGGTAGTTGAGAGATGAAAGCCAATTAATTCTGGCCTGGCATTAAGGATCAAATCAAGCTTATGGCTATCACACATTTTTAAAACCTCCTTGGGGATTAATGCAGTGCCGAGTAAATGCTTTCAGTTTAACAAATGGACACTTAGTCTTCCAATATTCCATATAGTCCTGTTTACCTCAATTGTGCCTTTTAGACCTGCTATAGACTGAAAATCTGGGTTTCACCAAAATTCATTTGTTGAAGTCCTTACCACAGTGTAATGGTGTATGGTAATAGGGTCTTTGGAAGATAATCAAGTTTAGATGAAGATCATAAGGTTAGAGCCTTCATGTTGAGATCAGTGCCCTGATGAAAAGAACATCTCACTCTCTTTCCCTCTATCTCTGTCACATGAAGAGACAGGAAGGTAACCATCTGAGAGTCAGGAAGAGAGCTCTCACCAGAATCTGACCATATGGGCACTCTCATCTCAGACTTCCTGCTTCTAGAACTATGAGAAAATAAATTTCTGTTGTATAAGCAACCCAGTCTTTGGAATTTTGTTACAGCAGCCCAAGCAGATTAAGACAGATCATTACCCAGATTATCTGTTTTACCATCACCAGAAAAAAAAATGAATAGATTTTGCACAGAATATGGTATGTTCTCTAAAAATATGAATGTCTCTTTCAGTCTGTATTATTTTGCTAGGGTTTCCTTAACAAAGTACCACAAACTGGATGAGTTAAACAATAGAAATGTATTGTCTCACAATTCTGAAGGCTGTAAGTCCAAGACCATGGTGTTAGCTTAGCAGAGTTGTTTCCTTCCCAGGAGTGTGAGAGAGAATCTTTTCTCTGCTCCTCACCTACTTTCTGGTAGTTCGCTGTCTTTGGGATTGACTATGTTTGGCTTGTAGAAGCATCACCATCATTTCTGCCTTCATCTTCATAAAGTGTTTTTGTGTGTGTCTCTGTATCCACACATATGGGTTGTGTGTGTGTGTGTGTGTGTGTGTTGAATCATTTTTATTTTGAATAGCTGGAAAATTATTCAAAGAGCTTCTATGTATTTTTACTCAACTTCCCCAATGATAAAGATCTTATAAGGGCGCCTGGGTGGCTCAGTGGGTTGGAGCCGCTGCCTTCGGCTCAGGTCATGATCCCAGGGTCCTGGGATCGAGGCCCACATCGGGCTCTCTGCTCGGCAGAGAGCCTGCTTCCTCCTCTCTCCTCTCTCTCTGCCTGCCTCTCTGCCTACTTGTGATCTCTCTCTCTGTGTCAAATGAAAAAAAAAAAAAAAAAAAATTAAAAAAAAAAAAAAGATCTTATGTAACCTTAGTGCAATTATTAGAACCAGGAAATTGACATTAGATCAATACAGTCAAATAAACTTTAGACTTTATTCAGATTTCAATCACTTTGACATGCACCTTTTTTGGTGTAATAATTCTATGAAATTTTAAGTTATGTGTAGATTTATATGTTTATATTTATATGATAAACAACACACCTAATATATAGAACTGTTCTACCTCACCAAAGACACTCTGCCCCACTTCCCCTTCCCCTTTATAATCATATCCTAACCCCAGTAATCACTGATCTGCTCTCTGTAATTACAATTTTGTCATTTCAAGAATGCTGAATGAAAGAATCTTACAATATGTCACTTGTTGAGATTGGCTTTTTCATTCACAACAAGGCTCTTGGGATCCATCATAATTGTACCATCTATTAGTAGTTGTTTCTTTGTTTGCTGAGTAATATTTTATTATATGGATAAACCACATTTTATCTATTCATCAACTTTACATTTAGATTTATGATCCATTTGAGTTGATAGATTTTTGCTCTTGTTTTTCTGTTTTCAATTTTATTGATTTATCTTATTTCCTTTCTGTTACTTGCTATGGGTTTACCTTGCTCTTCTTTTCCTTGCTTTTAGAGGTAGAAGCATATATCCTTGGTTTGATACCATTCTTACTTTCTAATGTAAACATTCAGTGCTATAAATTTCTCAGCACTGAATTAGCTACATCCCACAAATTTCGATTGGCTGTACTTTTTCATTTTAATTTAGTTAAAATTTTTTTTCCATTTCTATTGAGACTTCCTCTTTGACCCACAGATTATTTAGAAGTCTCGTTAAATTTCCCAGGGTTTGGAGATTTTCCAGTAATCTTTCTTTTATTGATTGTTCAATTGATTCTATTATGTTCAGATTTATACTCTGTATATTTTCAATTCTTTTAAGCTTTCTTTAGGTTTGTTTTAGAACCCATGATGTGATCATCGTGTTAATTGCTTCAGCGGAACATCTAAAGAATATGTATTCTGCTGTTGTGAGGTGAGTGTTCTAGAAATATCAGTTAGATCCTGTTGGCTGACAGTGTTGTCCAATTCTTTGATATCCTTGCTGATAACCTATTAAGTAATTTCTAAGTGAGGTGATTTGATGTCCTTAACCATAATTAGGAATTTTTAAAATTTCTTCTTTCAGTTTTATCAGTTTTTGCTTTAGTATTTTGTAGTTTTCTAGTCCAGGTCTACATGTTTAAGATCATTAAGTCTTCTTAGTAGATTGACTTATTTTTACCATTACATAACGTCCCTTTCTGTTCCTGGTAGTTCTCTTTGTTCTGCAGTTTATCTGTTAGTAATATAGCCACTCGTGTTTTATTTTGACAGTATGTGTATGGTATATCTCATTATACCTGGTTACTTACAATTTATCTATATTGTTATATTTGAAGTGAATTTCTTGCAGTAGCATGTAGTTGGTTAATAGTTGTTTTTTTAATTCACTCTTCCAATCACTATATTTTAATTGATGTAGTTAGGCTATTTGTATTTAATTTAATTAGTGATATATTAGGGCTGAAGCGTGCCATTATATTTTTTCTTTCCTATTTTCCTTAGTTCCCTCTGTTTTCACTTATTTTCCTACCCTAATATGGATTACGTATATTTTTTTTAGAATTCTATTTTACCTATAGTGTTTATGAATGTATCACTTTCTATCACTCATTTAGTATTGCTGTATATATTTGATTATATAGATATACAAAACTTATTAGAGACTACTCGTGTTGAAACATTTTAGTGGTTGCCATCTGTTAAGAAGGGGATGGGTTTGTGTGGCTATATATGGTAGTATAAGGAATATTAGAGGTGATGGAACATTTCTGAATCTTGATTTTCATATTGATTATATGAGTCATGTTGTCATGATTTATTTTAAGTCAGGAATTAATCTTATAAAATTTCAAATAATGTAAAATATACTAATTTTAACCAAAAAATGCTATCTGCCATGTAGTGGTCTTAACTGTACTTGTTCACAAACATGACTATATCTTGTAATTATTTTTTTTAAGATTTTATTTATTTATTTGAGAGGGAGAGAGAGAGAGCAAGCAGGGGAGGAGCAGAAGGAGAGATAATCCCAAGTGGACTCCATACAGAGTGGAGAGTCCACCTGGGGCTTAATCTCATGACCCTGACCAAGATCATGATGTTAGCCAAAACCAAGAGTCATATGCTTAACTGACTGAGCCCCCCAGGTAATACTGTATCCTGCAATTCTTAAGCTATTTAAAAATAATATAAACATCCTACATATAATTAGTATTATACTTTCTTCTTGTCCTCTACTGTAACAAGTCATTCTTCTCCAGAAGACATGATTAATGTCTTTTAATTATTTTATAGACATTATCTTCAAGGATAATGAATCACTCATCCTAGTCCTATGATCATGAGCTACTCAACAGTAAAACAAACTTTTTAGAAACTGAATGACTTTTAACTTTCATGTAAACCATCACATTTCTGTAGAAATTGACAAAAGTAGAAAAAAGGAAAAAACACTATGGTGCTTAAAGCAACCATGTTATACTGTTTAAAGATTATTATGTTTCATATTTGATGAAATGTTTCACAGAAAAACACGTGATAAGTATACTTAATTATATGGTAAATGTCTTCTCAAAAAATGCATTTCAAAGGAAGGAGAATAAAACAATATATAAGTGATGTATACCTCTTTTAATTCTTAAGATCCACTTAGCATAATTTTGTGTTTTCTTTACAAAAATCATTATTATTTAAAATTTAAGATAGAAAAAAACATTTTTAATACTTGAAAGGTATTATCAAAATAATATCATCACAAGATAAGTCAATACTCATGTTTCAAATGGAAATAGCATTGCTCTTCATTCTGAATTTATACAGATGTATGATTATCATAAAATGTTCAACTAACAAAAATATTTATAAAGACTAAATGAATATTACACTGCTGTTTCTAGACATAATTATTTTTAATATTTTTATAGTTATGCTTAGAGAAATATTTCTTTTGTTATTTTCTTTTTCCTTCTTTCCTTCCCTTTTTATCTATTTGAATACAGACACTTATATACACACATTATTATACACACATAAATTTAACTAGTTGCTAAAATGGGACTTTCTTTACCTCATATTTGTGTCAATACTATAGACATACATCCAAAGGTAAGTAGAAAATGCTCACTGATTTTTTGTCTAGTGATTCTATCAATTCCTGGGGGTGGTGGGTATTGAAATCCCCAACACTAATTGAGATATGTTTATTTCTTCTTTCAGTTGTATTAGTTTAGTGCTTCATGTATTTTGAAACCTTGTTTGTTACATCCACATTTAGGATTGTCATGTTATCTTGTCTAATAGTTTTATTTATCAGTAAGTAATTTACCTTTTATTCCCTTGTATTATATACTTGTGTTTTGAAGTCTACTTCAGTTGATATTAATAGTGTCATTCCAGCTTTCTTATTTACTGTTTACCTAGTTTATATTTTTATACTTCAATTTTAATCTACTTTTATTGTTATATTTGAAGTAGCTTTCTTGTAGACCACATATAATGGAATTATAACATTTTATCCAATTTCATAATCTTGGTCATTAAGTTGGTGTGTTGAGACCATTTTGTTCAGTGCAGTTATTGGTATGTTGGATTAAATCCTTCATTTTATTATTTTCCCACTTTTTCTCCCATATTTTGATCCTCTTCCTTTTATTCCCTTCTTAAATATAAAGTAAACTTCTTTTAGTATTCAATTTTAGTTTACACATAGTGTTTTTGTATATAGCTCTTAATATAGTTTGATTTTTATATGATTACTCTAGAAATTATTATATACATATCTAACTTAATACAGTAAGTTAGTTTATAGCTTATAAATTGAGACCTCTGGGGATATTGAGATGGGGAGAATGTATCTTGCACATGGAATGGTGTGAATTTTGGGGGCCATAGGAAGGAATATAATGAGTTGAATGAAGGTCCTTCAAAAGATAGCTACTAATGCCTTGAAACTGATTTTACATTATTTCAAAATGAATTTTCATAGGTATAACTAAATAAAGTATCTTGAGATGAGAAGATCATCCTGAGTTATCCAGCTATGCCCTCAATCCAATGACATGTGTCTGTGTAAGAGTGAGGCAGAGGGATATTTCGCTATGTTTAGGAGCCATTTTAAGCAGCAAAATCATTAAGAAAAAAATACAAACTTGAGGGGGAAAAGTAGCACAAAATCGACCTGAAAAAGACAATCATTTATGAGAGTTCAAACGAGAAGGTAGAACTTTGCCTTACTTGATCTCAACTGGGAACAGGCATACATGTCAGGAAAGACAAAGCTTTTGCCATACTCTGCATGGCCACAAATGACCACAGATACCATAAGTATTAATTCAGGGGTTATAAATAAATGTTAGTGAATAGATGTTTGGCAAAAACAGTATCCATGAAATAATGAAGATCAACTGTATATTCCTTGAGACTGGGCTAAATGCTAAAAGAGGGGAGCAATGATGTTTGTGATACCTTTATAGCACTTCTTTAGCTTTCAGTTTTGTGTAGCCAACCATCCTACCATAAAGTTGGCAGGAGCCATTGAGGTCCTGTGATTGAATATCCAGTACCAAGAAAGAGTCTATATATAATTTATCTGACACACTCTACATAACCTTCAATTTGGGCACCCCACTGATCCAGAGCCTCATAATTCATGAGGAAGTACAGTCTATTTGTCAAATAGAGTATTGAAATGAAAGTTAATCAATAATTCATACCATTTAAAAAGGAAACCCAACAAATCAAACAGTCCTGTGTCAGCAGCTTTACATTTATAATATCACTTAATCTCAACACAGTTCTGTCACATATTTCTGCTTTGCCAAACATGAACTCAAGACTCAGAATGGTTTGTCAGCTTGCCCATGATTTCATATATAAATATGATGGAGGATGGGGAATAAAACTCATATTTGTCAAACTGCAAAGTTCATGACTGCTCCTTGTATCATCCTCTGCCCTTTGCCACTTTACTTGTATCAATTTCTTTGATTCAACAACAAAATTATTTTTCCTGTCTGTAATTGCAAGATATTGTGCTACTTCTTGATATCACAGCTTACTCTGTCAGCTTTGAAAAGCATAAGATAAAGCAACTGTTCATTCTCAAAAATTTGGTTTCCTGAATAAACTTTTTCTGGGAGATACTTTAACAGAGTTGGTTTTTTACTGAAAGTGTGAAATATGAAATCACATGTACAACATAAGACAATAGAAGAGTTTTGAAATAATTAAGTATAGTGATTTATTCTTTATCTCTGCCCTGAGATTCACCTAAGTACCACTTTTCAATTAGTTAAAATATAAATAATTACTTTGAACTCATCCTTAGCTTTTTTGATCTTTTCATATATTATATCCTAAACCAGAAAGAGGAAGAGTGAAGTCAATGGTCATGGCTCTCTCTGTTTGCTAGTGTGAAATCAACAAGTGATTTTCCTTCAATTCAAGAGAAATTATTTCTGTAAACATAAATGCTTGTTCTTTAAATCTCAGAATTATTTTCCCTTCCAAAATATGTAAAATATATTTTTAAATTATTTGAAATAGTTTCAGACTTACAGAAAATTTTCAAGCACAACACAAAGTGTTATATTTTCCTGTGCCATTTGAAAATAAGTTAGCAATCTGATGCTCTACAAACAACATTCTTGTATAAAACTGCAGTACAACCATCAAAATCAAGAAGTCGTTATTGATATGTTACTATCATTTTATCCTCAAACTCTTCACATTTCACCATGGTTCCAATGGTATCCTTCATAGGAAAATGGTTCAGGGGCAGCTGGGTGGCTCAATCACTTAAGCATCTGCCTTTGGCTTGGGTCATGGTCCCAGGGTCCTGGGATCAAGCCCCACATCAGTCTCCCTGCTCAGTGGGGATCCTGTTTCTCCTTCTCCCTCTGCCTGCTGCTCTGCCTACTTGTGCTCTTTCTATTTCTCTGTGAAATAAATAAATAAAATCTTTAAAAAAAAAGAAAAGTGGTTCAGTTTAAATTCACCTGTTGAATTTAGTTTTTGTATCTTTTTAGTCTCCTTATATTTAAAGCTGCATCTTAGTTTTGCCTTGACTTTTAAAGCCTTGACACTTTTGAGGATTGTAGAGAGGTTATTTTGTAATTTAGATTTTTCTAATGTTCTCTTTTGATTAGATTGCACAGGAATATCACAGAAGGAATGTTTGTTCTACCTACTGCATCTTATTAAATGGTATTCTATGTCAATGTGTGACATTATGATGTTAATTTTGATGATGCTATCACAGTGGTATCAGCAATTTTATCTATCTAGCTCCTTCCCCTGTTAATCATTATTTTGGGGGGGGAGGAAGCTAAATAATTTTCTAGTATGCTGTTTCTTATTGAATTTTCAAATAGTTAATTTTCAAATTGATATTCATATGGATTAAAACTTCCCCAGTTTGTTTGGTATGTTATAATCTCTTATTGTCATTACTTATATGGGTACCCAGATAGTTACAGATTTAGGCAGTGAAGCCTCTTCAGTCCGGCTTCTGAGGCCTATGTTACATTCAATTATTCTTTGAGCACTCCCTTCTTTTCTGAGTGTTATTTCAGTTTCATGGGGAAAAGTGTCCTGTACCAACTTAGGAACCAGCCATTTCTCCAAGGAATACTGGTTTCTTTTATTGAAAAATGGTATTTAGGGGTGCCTGGGTAGTGCAGTCAGCTCAGCAGCCAACAACTCTTAGGTTCAGCTCAGGTCATGATCTCAGGGTGGTGAGATCAAGCCCTGCATCTGGCTCTGTGCTCAGCAGAGAATCTGCTTGAGTTTCTCTCCCTCTCTCTCTACTCTTCTCATGCTCTTTCAGATAAATAAGTCTTTAAAAAAACATAATTTAGAAATTGAGATCTGAGCGGTAGGTACAGTAATTGTTAATGGGATGTCACTGGTTCCAGGTCTTTTCAATGGAAAGAGCGGGAGAATATTCCTTATACAGTCATAGTAAAGATTAACTAATGTAATAATATATGCTAAGTGCCTAACCTATAGTCTGGCACATTTTCTTGATTTTTGTTATTTTTCCTCTAATATATAAGCATGTGCTCTTTCCTTGTTTTATCCTTTCTCTGTTTCTTCCTTATTTGCACTGCTTTCAATTTCTTTCTGCTTCTGTTCAGCTGGCTGACATAACTGGTGTACTTATGGATTTAAACCCCAATTCTAAATGCAAGTCCTGAAAACATATTCTTTATTACTAAAGTATATAGTTACAGATTTAAAAGAAAAGGTTGCAATTAAATGTTTACACTGGTTAGACTCCTCTCCCCAATCAAAAAAAGAAGCCAAAACAAAACAAAACAAAATAAAAAGAGAGAGAGAGAGAAAGAGAGATGTAATTAAGGCAAATAAGCTATTTGAAAGTCTGGAAAACTGAAACACAGCAGCCTCAGCTAAATAGGTCAGCTGCTGTCCATCTCCAACAAATTGCAGATACACATGAATATTTTCCCAGTACTGCCAGAGCTGATTTTCACTTTTAAAAAGTGGAAATTAAATGAAGTCTACTAATTTTAAATGTTGGCAACTAATTACTTTATTTGGTTTAGCATTTTACAGTCCAAAGAATACATCTCTATATGACAAAAATTTAAAGTTTTTTATTTAAATAAGCCCAGCAAACATTTATAACCGAATGGGTTCAACTTACCAGAAAAACAGCTGCTGAATTTATTCCTTCTTTTCTTACAAATCACTGTATGTCAAACCTGAGCCAAATATTCCCATTTACCTACTTGAGTGACATTATTCAGACCTCACTATATGCAAGATATAATGCCAGACAATCTAGTAGGTAGACGGATAAAAATCCTGGGTTTCCTTTCCTCATGACATTATAACATCGTAAGGGGAGTAAAAGTATGAAAAAATAGAAGAAAGAAAACTAGCCCTAAACTAAAGTAAAATATATTGCAATAATGATACAACAGAGAAGTATGGAATTTGAGATTAGAGAGATTAAATTGAAAAGATCAAGATGAGAAAGAAAAGATCATTTTCATGAGCTCAGTAATTAAGCTGATTAAAAAAAAGATTTATTTATTTATTTGAAAAAGAGAGAGAAAGAGATCATGGCGTGGGAGGTGGTTGGGAAAGGGGCAGGGAGAGAGAGACAACCCTAAAGCCAACACTGCACTAAGTGCACAGCCTGACATGGGGCTCAGTCCCAGGACCCTGAGATCATGACCTGAGCTGAAATAAAGAGTTGGCCATTTAACTAACTGAGCCACCCAAGTGCCCCTGATTTTTTTTTTTAACATTTAATAAAATGGATATGTAGGAGATTAGGTCAGCAAATGTAAACACAATGAGGGGGAGAGTTGGGGATTATAAGGAAGATCTGTAAAATAAAGCTATTTGTGATAGGCCTGGAAGAATATAAACTAACATGAAAATCATGACAGTCAAATCTATTTTAACCTGACATAGTGGAGATCAAATGGTATAGCACTAGGGAAGCATAAATAAATATAAGAAGAATAAGATCATGAGAGAAATTATTTAGAAGTAAAATTGTCCAGGGCACCTGGGTGGCTCAGTCATTAAGTCCTTAAGCCTTCTGCTCAGGTCATGATTCCAGAGTCCTGGGATCATGCGTTGCATCCAGCTCTCTGCTGGGCGGGAACTCTATCCCTACTCTTCCTCTCCTAGTCCCCCTGCTTGTGTTCCCTCTCTCGCTGCGTCTTTCTCTGTCAAATAAATAAATAAAATCTTAAAAAAAAATGTAAAATTGTCTTTTTTGTTTGAATGGAGGTTGAGAAAGCTAAAGAAGATAAAGATTATCTAAAAGGAATCCAGGGGCGCCAGGGTGGCTCAGTGGTTAAGCGTCTGCCTTCGTCTCAGGTCATGATCCCAGGATCTTGGGATCTAGCCCTACATTGGTCTCCCTGCTCCACGGGAAGCCTGCCTCTCCCTTTCCCACTCCTTCTGATTGTATTCCCTCTCTTGGTGTCTCTGTCTCTGTCAAATAAATACATAAAATATTTTTAAAAAATAAAATAAAATGACTCCAAAATTTCCATTCTAAGTGAAAATGAGACTGTCCTTCATATAACAAGGGTAGGGGGGAAAAAGATTTGTGAGGGGCAAGATGGTTAATTTGTATTTTTTTTAAAGATTTTATTTATTTATTTGACACAGAGAGAGAGATCACAGCAAGTAGGCAGAGAGGCAGGCAGAGAGACAGGGAGAGGAGGAAGCAGGCTCCCCGCTGAGCAGAGAGCCCATGTGGGCCTTGATCCCAGGATGCTGAGATCATGACCTGAGCCGAAAGCAGAGGCTTTAACCCACTGAGCCACCCAGGCGCCCGATGGTTAATTTGTATTTTGAGCACATTTGAAATGTAGGTGAAATGTAGGCTCACCTATCTTTCAGAAAATTATTGAGTAAATGCTATATAAAAAGTACCATATCTTAGCAATAGCTACACAAAAGATAAATAAGGAAAGAAAATTTCCTTTCCCAAGGAAATTCTGATGTAGTAAATGCTATCCTAGAAGTATGAAAGGGTGCAGTTAGAGCACAGAGAACAGGCATGTAGGTTACAGGAAGAGGAGAGGTCCAGTGGAGCTCTCTGGAGGAGTCAACATTTAGGGTTTCAACATCTGAGGATGAATTTTAAGTGTTGTGTCCTAAGGCCAGGACTTTACCTTTATTCTAAAACTTATTCAAAATCACTGAAGTTATTTTCACCAACAGTGAAAAAATCAGATTTATAGATTTGGAAAATATCCTGGTTATGCTATAAATAATTGACTGTGGGTGCAGATATCATTTGCTAACCCCAGATGCAAATGTTCACAAAATAGAATATTTTATTACTGCATACATACTAATTATTATCACGCACTCATTCAATAAGTAAACAAGTATACAGATAAATGTTTATTATTTTGAAACTATGATGAATTAAACATATATGTGGTACAAAATAATAACAGAGTTGGAGTAATGGGTTAAGACCCTAATTGATCTATGAGAGGTCTCTGAGGAGGTATATATACCTGAAAGATAAAAAAAGATCTAGTCATGCACAGAGAGAAGCATATTCTAGGAAGTTGAGATCACATATGCAAAAATCCTGAAGTTTGTGATATTTATATTACATTTTGAAAATATTATTCTTCAGATAAGGTCACTTTCCAGAAACAAGCCTTTTTTGAGAGGACTTTGGAAGTTGACACAACTCATTTATAGGCCTTGAAGGGTTACTACTTTTGAAGCAGCAAAAACCCTCTCTTTCCTTTATTCCTTTTCCTCTCAAACCCCAAATTTAACTACAATAAACCACCTTTCCCAAAATTTTCAGCTTCCTGACAGCCCTCAAATAAAAGAAAATAAGCTATCTTCATATTTAAGTGGGAGCAGTTGATGTTTTTTCCCAAATCTTTTTGCTAAAGGAATAAATTCCATTTATTTATGGAATAAAAGAGGAATAAAACAGAAACTCACATACACAAACCCTAATTTTGCAAATAATTTCCAGGGATCGATTTAAACCTACACAAGAGGATCTCAAATGAAATGCTAAAATCTAACATTAAGAAATCTATCACAAATTACTATGAGGAAATAGTATCAAAATGACATATTTTCATTATTCTAAAATGAGGCATTGTAAAAATACCTTATATATTTTCTTTTAATGAGTTCCTAATTTCAAATCAAAGACTTAAAATCTGGGCAGAAACTGTATATAATTACATACAAATATTTCATATAAGTATTCCAGCTATAGAATCAAACAAACAAAATTCTTTCAGCTAACTTTATAATGAAGGTGAAACAACCTCAAGGAATTCTAGAATATAAAGTTATATGAGATTCCCAAGAGGGTACAATTGCAAAATAAAATACCTTTTGCATTCTTGTTTTTTAGTTCACTCATAAGAGAATCAAATAATATAAAAGATATAGCTTATATATGAAACATTCTTGACATGCCCTTAAAATTTTGTTTAAGTATGTGGTCAAATAGCATGTTATAAAATGAGAGTAGTTGTGGAATCAAATAAGTTTGTATAACAATAGGTATAAGATCTACACTCACCAATTAATATCAAGTAGTTTCTATAACTTTTTATTATTATTATGAAGTATAAAAGAAATATTAAAATAAAAAATTATGTAACTAACTTTTAGGTTAATATTATGAAATGTGTTCCTCTAAAATTTATATTTTAAACCCTAACCTCCAATATATCAGAATGCAGACTGTGACTATATTTGGACATAGGGTCTTTACAGTGATGATTAAGGTAAAATGAAATGATTAGGATGGTCCCTAATCCAATCTGACTGATGTCTTTATAATAAGAGGAAATTAGAACACACAGAGAAACACCAGTGGTATGTATACACTGAGGAAAGACCTGTGAAGATTCAGAGAAAATGTGGCCATCTGAAAGCCAAGTAAAGAGAACCAGAAGAAAATAAACCTTCTGAAACCTGGATCTTGAACTTGTAGCCTCCAGAACTATAAGAAAATAAATTTCTATTGTTTAAGCTACTTTATCTGTGGTATTTTGTTAGGGTAGATCTAACAAATACCTTTACAAAAGAATTTTTTCCTATAACAGAAACCAAAAACATGTTTCCTACAAAACACATAAATATTTCACCAAGTAATTAAAAATAGGTGCGCTTGGGTGGCTCAGTCATTAAGTGTCTGCCTTCGGCTCAGGCATGATCCCAGGGTCCTGGCATGGAGCCCCGCATCCGGCTCCCCACTCTGAGGGAAAGCCTGCTTCTCCTTCTCCCACTCCCCCCCTGCTGGTGTTCCTCTCTAGCTCTGTCTCTCTCTGTCAAATAAATAAATAAAATATTAAAAAAATAATAATAATCTAAGATGTTAGGATTTCATGTTTCCGCTTATTTCTAGAACAGTGTTTCTCTATTACGTTGACCTTAATACAGTTAAATGTTAAAGAAGTTATTTTTCATAAAGATTTTGAGTAAAATATTAAAGTACAATGATAAAAGACAAAAGAACTACTTTTTTATAAGTCAATAAATGTTATGAATAAAATATATTTGTATATTATTTTGAACATGTAAGACTTTGATTATATATCTCATTTATCAAATTACACAGATGAACAAAATCCAAAGATAACTTGACCCTCATAATTGGTAATGTATACAACGTTGTCAACAATCTAGAATATGCATGAAACAAGTCTGTGAAATATGTAATGTGAGCAATAAAATATGTAAAATCAAGAGCTAAAGTATATAGCTTAGTCAGTAAAATTTGCCAAACATAATAATTAAACAATTTACTAAAGCAGCAAAATATGCAAAAAAGAGCAAGGAATCTTATTTATTAAACTGTACTATTGGATCTTCAATACATAGTTTCAGATGATTTAATTGGAAAAACAAGCTTTTATAATGATCTATGCTGCTCCATCAGCAAATTATGTACCTCAGTCATTGAGCTACATGAAAAATTAATTGGCTAACTATGGGATTTTATGATTGCAACAAAGGAAATTCATTGAGATACTAAAGAGTTTATGTGCATAATTTTAAAATCTTAAATGGCATCTTAGAAGTTTTTGTAGCATGATTCTATTAAATTCCCTTCAGATATCCCCACAGACACTTTTCTAGCAAATGTTGACTGACAGATTATTATGGGCTACAAAATTAAATGCTTAAATAAAAATAAGTAATAATGATACACTGCTTCGAGGATTTAACATGATTATGACCTAGTAATGAGTGCCAGACTATCTCTTCCACCACGTGTATCCATAACCTGAAGAGAAGACATAAAGCAACTATTTTCAGTTACTGGATTCTAAGGAATCTAAGACATATTCCTGAGAAGATGTGAATTCATGCAGTAAACTCCATGGTATCCCTGCCTCTATGGATAAGGACTACTTCCCAAAAACAGAGTAGTAAACTAGGGATTAAAAAGAGCACAGAGGTTATACTGAGCTAAGGAAGCAGAAATCAAAGTACAAAGCAGTTGGATCTGAGCACAGGAGAAAAGGTGGTTGTGCAGAGAGGAGAGCCCAAAAGTTGTGTGTAGCTTTCCATGAGAAGTTGGGTGAGGACCGTGTTACATATTTGCAGGATGAGACTATAGGAATCTCACAAGAGAATATATGCAAGAGATTTAAAAAAGTAAACAGAAATACTAGGGATCAAGTAGTCCCTGGGGGGAGGGGAGACATTAAGGTCCCGACAAGCAAAAGTAGAGAGACCATATTAAGTCTCCATTAACATTTCTGCATATAGCTGATTTTCTAGAAAGGTTGAGTCCTAAGAGTAAGGTCCATGCCCTAGAATAAGACCTACTCTATGCCACCCTTTTAAAGGCCTAAAACCAATTCTAAAAAGACCTGTTGAGTTCTGACACTTTGTAGGGCTTTGGGAAACATGCTGGATTTTACACAAATTTATCCAACAAAGCATAAAACCAAAATTACACATTTGTTGAATAAGACTCAGCAATTTTTCAGGAGAAAACAACATAATATAGATTCCTCATAATGGACCATTAATGATTTCCAGCACAATTAAGACATTATTAGACATGCAAAAAAACTAGAAAATGGGAATCATAGTTGTTTTTCTTTTTTAAAGCAAAGAAAGAAGTTAATAGAAATGACTATGAGATGGCCCAGATTTGGGATTTTGCAAAAAGACGTAATAGTAAACAAGCAGTTATAAATACATGTGTAAAATTAAAAGAATATAAAATCAGCAGAAGATATAACAAAGGAATCTAACTAGAAAATGAAAATCATAGAAAAAACGGAAAATCAAGAGTTAAAATGAAAAAAATGTCATTAATTACGCTTCATAGCAATTTGGAAATGGCAGAAGGAAAAAGTCAGTGAACTCGTAGAGAAATAGATGGTTAATTCTCCATGAGAAGTTTTGTTACCAGTGGGATACTCTGCATTGTGTGAATGGAGGTCTCCATTCTTGGATTGCCCATGAAAAGATTTACATGAGGATCTCTCTTGGAACAACTGTAGCCGAAGGAAAACAGCAAGCACAAGCATTTTATTAAAGTGAAAGTACACTCTCAAGGTGGGAGAGTGGATTCTGCCAAGGAGAACCACCTCCTAGCTTGATTTAGGATTGGATATTACTGGGTCCTTCCTGGGCTGTGAGGAGTTGTGACCTACAGTTGCATAGTCTTTAATGGAGGTTGTTTCTAATCATTTAAGGAACTCCTCCCACAGGTTGAGAGGGAGAGTATTTGACCCTGCTGGGTTTGTCCTGGAACCCTTATGGCAGCCTTTCTCTATGGGGGGTAGGAGAGACTATAACTGCAATGCAAATGCATTATGATGAGTCTAGGTGTTACCTGGGACAGAAGTAAGAGGAGAGCATATGCTCTGCACCTGTGGCTCTTGGTTGGTCAGCCCTAAGGTCTTGGAAGCCACAAGGTCAAGAGGTTATACCCCTCTACCTTACCCCCACCTCACTTCTAATGTGTAACTTATTCATCACCATCCTTGACTCCAGATACTGTCTTTATCATTTCCTCTTCAAAGACTTGGAACTCTGCCTCAGGGCATTTCTTCCACTGCTCATATCTAGCTTCTACCTAACAGTTTGATGTGAGTATTCATACTATGTACGGATAAGAGGTGGTAGCTGGTAATAAAACTTATGTAGAGAGTTGCAGTCTCTTCAGTATCAAGTAGAAGTTTTGCTCTGTTGAGTGTGGAATGACTTTGGAAGTAAAGACTGAGAAAATTTGTCTGCCAAAAAAAAAAAAATTCTTAGGAGACTCAAAAAATGAAGTAGAGAAGGTGAAATCATTGTGAAGGACAAAAATCTGTTCCTTGGGACAAAAGCAACAGAGCTTCCCTATTCATTGACTATTGGATGAAAGAGAGTTTGAGGAAATAATGAATTAAATTTCCTAAATTGACTAACAGGATGTACGGAAAAATAATTTATAAATTTATTTAACCAGTATTTTTTGAATACCTACCATGTATCAGACACTGTTTATGGTATTGGAGATATAGCAGTAAACAACATAGTTGGAAATTCCTACCTTTATGGAGACTATTTCTGGTAGAAAAAGAATTCATAAACAAATGAATCATCTTAATTTGTAATACTAACACATTTAAATAATAATTATAATAATTATAAATTATAATATGACTAATATTTAACATTTTACATTTAGAAGCCTATTTCAAAATATGCAGATACTTCTGTTTTTCTTGTTTTAACTTAAAAAACTTAATTGAGAGAGGTTTTTAATTTTCTTTCTAAGAAGTCTATATTTTGGAATTATAGACAGCTATAGGAACATACATCCTAAAATTAGAAGATTGAACCACAATTTCAGTGCCTTGAAAGATCAGACTTTTAGAGTAATGTGTTGTAATGCAGGCTACTTTGTGTAGTCTAATAACATAGCTAAATGAATGACTCTAGAAATGAAGATTCAGTCTTAGTAAACTAGCAGAATGACTGCATGTTTCTTTAATTCCATTGTTTCTCTCATTCTTAAAGCTATTAACCTGTTTGGAGAGTCCTCATGGTATCAGAGTCTTTGAGTTGGGACTGGAAACAAGAAAAATTAATAGAAGTTTGAAAAAGAATTCAGTTAGAGGATGCCAGTGCAGAAGAGAATAATCCTCAAACCCCCTGGTCAGCAATTAGTTAACTGAAAAGCACTTTTACTTATGCTTTGAAATATGACTGTGACATTATAGAGAGAATTTCTGGTAACCTATATAACTGATTTATCACAAATATTTGGCAAATGTAGAATTCTCGTTTCATATTTTGATCAACATAGTTTAGCCTACAAAAATATGTGTAGAATGCAATTTCACAAGTAAGCGAAATCATATGATAATTGACTTTCTCTGTTTGACTTATTTCACTCAGCATAATCTTCTCCAGTCCTGTCCATGTTGATATAAAAGTTGGGTAGTCATCCTTTCTGATGGTTGCATAATATTCCATTGTATATATGGGCCATATCTTCTTTATCCATTCGTCTGTTGAAGGGCATCTTGGAAAAGTGAATTGGGATAGATTGGAGGGGGAGACAAAGCATGAAAGACTGGGACTCTGAGAAACAAACTGAGGGTTTTGGAGGGGAGCAGTGTGGGGGGATGCGTGAGCCTGGTGGTGGGTATTAAGGAGGGCACAGATTGCATGGAGCACTGGGAGTAGTGCATAAACAATGATTCCTCCATAATGGGAAAACAATGATGAACATAATTATACTTAAAGTGAGTAAAACTTAGTTGAGGGTGCTGTACTCAGATCATTATTATGAGTCTTTGTTATCCCCACAGAAGTATTGCACCTGGAATGTAATAGAGTGTTAATGAGGATGACTAAACACCAATTCTATTATATATACAGAGAAGGAATTAAATAATAGGTTTTACTGTTGTTTCGTTTTATTCATGTTGTTTTGTTTATAGATTTATAATTATTGGAATATGATATAAATGGAATTTTCTTCTAATAGAGAAAAATGCTAATTGTCTACCCAAAAATACAGTTGTTGATGGTTTTCCATTGTAAATTGAAACATATTTACCAGTTTATTTTGTGGAGTAGGAAAACAAAACAAAACACACAATGGACTCATTTGCTCTGAAAAATTATTAGGGCTATAAGAAAACTCCCCAATCCACTTCTATCTGAGCTCCTGTATAGAATCAACAAAGGTGGATCACTGATGCATGCTTTGTGACTCTAAAATGTTAAGGTGTTGTTAATTGATACTTGAGCATATTACCAATGTCTATTCAACAGAGAATGCTAAATAAATAATGTTGCCACTATTAGCTGAGATTTATGAATCTGAATTTTGGGTTGCTTGACCTTAGATAAAGTTATTTAACTTTTCTAGATATCACTGCACACCTTTGAAAAAGACAAAATGAAACAAATCACAGGGCAAAAGACACTTAGGTTGCAGAGTTTTGTGATTAGGAACACTAATGTAAGAATCCCAAAACATTCATTGACTTTCAATAAAGAAAAGTCCTATCTTCTTGTTTCTTGTAAGCAGAGTGGTGTGGTAGTAGAGAAGGAGGACTTCTAATTTCAGTTCTAAAACCTGCATGACTTTGTGTGACAGTCACTTAACTTATCTGAGCCTTTATTTTGTCACATTAAAGGAAGAAATAATACTTAAGTTTTAGAATTTTAGATAGATAATTTTGCCATTCTCAACTGCAATTTCTTTATGTTTAAAATTAAAATGGTTTTACTAAGTTCGGTAGATATTTCTGAGAATCAAATTTGAAAAGATGTATATATCGTAAGGTTTCCCGGTAGCCCTCCCAGTAAGGGCGGATTAAACAAAGCACCAGACGAATAGGCACAAGGGAGTTTTTAATAGAGACGCCCTCAGCGAGTTTCCACGACTCCGAGAGAAGGGAATTGGAGAAGTCACGCCCAAGGCAGGGTGACGAGGGTATTTATTGGGAACGGTAGGGGGTGGGGAGAGTCCGGCTAGGTGGGGGACAGAGAGTTTTGGTTTCCCGCTTAGGTTTTGGTTTCCTGAAGTTGACGTGTCAGCTGCAGGGGTTTTGACGAGAGGGTCAGCAGTCTTGGACTTCCTCTATTTTATACAGCTTTCATTTCCCTCCAGCCCAACATATATAATTATAATTTAAATTGTACATATACAATTTATATTTAAACATATCAAAATATATTAAATATGTATGCAACGTTTAATGCAATATTAAGAATAAACAAGTACTTAATAGATGAGATTTTTTTCTACATTTTTCTTTTTCTTTTTTTTTTAAGATTTTATTTATGTATTTGACAGAGAGAGAGCACAAGTAGGGAGAATAGCAGGCAGAGGGAGAGAGAGAAGCAGGATTTCCTCTGAGCAGGGAGCCCATGCAGGGCTTGATCCCAGGACACTGGGATTATGACCTGCGCCAAAGGCAGATGCATATCCCGTTGAGCCACCCAGGTGCCCATCTTTTTCTTTTTAATTTTGACTTTCACACAGATACAAATACCTTTTGGAGTAAGAAAGCTAGAGAATGTGATGACACATACACTTTTCATGTCAGGATTCATAAAATAAAGTTATATTGAATTTTAAGAAATATCCAGAAATTTTTCAGTCTCCTAGAGTTTTAATAATATGTCAAGAAAACATAAAAATTCTTGTACAATCATTTTTATGCCTCAAAACACAGCCCTAGAAATATTGATATGGTTGGATTTTGATGTGAAAAGACATTGATGAGAGTGAAGGATTTGAGGAATAAAACTGGTTTATAGTAATCTTTGCACACTTTTAGATTGCAGTTCTGATTGTCAATGCTGGGATGTTTCTGTTTAGAACTCTTCTTAATATGGGGCTGCCAAATTCAAAGTGAGACATTCTTCTTCAAACCATCCTTAGTGACTAAATAAGTAATCATCTCAGAAAAAAATCAAAATGATCAAATTTTGTTACATACCAGTCAACCCAAAGGAAATAATTTCACACTGATTTTCAGAGTAAACATAGCTAAACATCACTCTGCTTAAAGTGTCTCCTGTTACTCTTAATTTTCTTATTCTAAACTCAGGGTAACTCAGTTGCAGTGATGTCACATTTTTCTGATACAGCAAATTAATACATAATGCTGAATCTTAGGAGTAAAATAAAGGTGGATTATTCTTTCTGTATTATATCATAACATTGAGTGGAAAACCATTATATTGTTAAAGAATTTTATAATATAACAACAAAAATAAAGTGCCCTATTTCTCACTCTAAGTGTTCAGTGGAGAGAATAATTTGCTGTATGTAAGCTATTTTAATTTCTAATCACCTATCATTGTTTGTGTCTGCTTAATACATCCTCCTAAAATCTTCAACAGAGAAGCAAAATGAGAAGAGTGGAGATGTTTTGAAAAGTATTCTGTTTTAGAAGTTGAACAAGGTTGGTAGACTAAAGTTAAAAAGGTCTGATAGTGTTGCTTAATGATGGTGATGAAACCATCATAAATACTGTAGAAAGGCCTATATAAATGCAAAACAGTGGCTACCGTAGTGACAGGAGAATAAAGCTGAATATACCTTTTACTTTAATTTTTTTATGTTTGACTTCTCAGTTCTTGACCGACTCGACAATGTTACAGCATTGCAATATCTGGCTCTCTTTAACCCTGTTAGTATCAATACCTCTGTGTATAGATGCTTACATGGCACACAGTTACTATTCTGCTGTTAACACTGAGATCTTCAGAGATTCTATGGCCACCTTTTAATCCTGAGCAATTTTTTTAAAAGAGTTTATTTATTTATTTAACAGAGAGAGAGAGATCACAAGTAGGCAGAGAGGCAGGCAGAGAGAGAGGAGGAAGCAGGCTTCCCGCCAAGCAGGGAGCCCGATGCGGGCCTTGATCCCAGGACCCTGAGATCATGACCTGAGCTGAAGGCAGAGGCTTTAACCCACTGAGCCACCCAGGAGCCCTTGAGCAATTTTTTTAAAAGATTTTATTTATTTATTTGTCAGAGAGAGAGAAAGCACTGAGCTTGTGTGCACACAAGCAGGGGGAGTGGCAGGCAGAGGTAGAAATAGACACCCCACTGAGCAAGGAGCCTGATGTGGGACTCCATCCCAGGATATCATGACCTGAGCCAAGGGCAGACACTTAACAGACTGAGCCACCCAGGTGTCCCTTTTTTAATTTTTTTTAAATAATGAATATATTCGGAAGGAAAAATGCAATTGATGCCATCATTGTTCCAGCCTCTTAAATGCCAGGGCTATTATGACTTCATCATGCAAGCTGCTGAAAATACAGTTGAGATAGAGAAGTGTAGCTCTGCCATTGATTGATGGATAAAGATCACTTAGACTGACCTCAAAAAACCCAACACTATTTGGAAAATATGTAACCTCTTAGATATTAACACTATTTTTTTTTTGGTTTTCTGTAAGACAGTGGCAATAACAAATTTTACAAGTATATTCATAACCAAACTTCAGTGGTATTTATTTTCTTTGCACTTGTTGAAAATATAGCACTTAAATAGAATTTGTCCAGTTATCAGTATTTATGTTCCAAAATTGTGTTAAAAATCATCTAACTGATGTAACATGGTTCTACAATTCCTTTAATTGGTTTGGCTTATTACAATGATTGCCCTCCTTTTCATCCAGCTCTTTCATGGTGCTTTTAAAAACTATTGCCTATCTAATGGAGAAATGACCTTTGATTCTTGTTGTTTTAACTGAAAAGGTCATTTAAAGAAGTATTGGGGTTTTTTGATTAACATTAAAAATGTCAGTTATATACTGGATATGAAGGACTAAGTTGTTTCTCTTTGGCTATCCAAGTATCACTGTGTTCTCCAAATTTGAAAACTGCAAATCACAGAGCAATCCACATCCTTATTATTTCCTGAAATAAATCTGATTATGCATAGAAAGTAGAGATTAATATCATACCAAAGGGAGGAATATACTTTTCAATGATTAGTTCTGCATCTCTGGTTCCATCTGGGATGCTTTTGCTTATTACTAGCTTCAGTAATCCTAAGAGATGTGCTGGATGCTGAGCAAACCTGGGACCACAGCTATGGCAAGATGACACAATTAAGTAGGGTCATTTTTTAAAAAAAATTATTTATTTATTTGTCAGAGAGAGAAAACACAAGCAGGAGTGGCAGGCAGAGGGAGAGGGAGAAGCAGGCTCCCTGAGGAGCAGAGACCCTGATGCCAGGCTTGATCCCAGGATGCCGGGATCATGACATGAGCCGGAGGCAGCCACTTAACCAACTGAGCCACCCAGGTGTCCCAAGTACAGTCATATTTGACCTTGAAAAAAATATGGTCAGCATACATTTCTACATGTTGGTCGCAGTTACATGTTGCATAACCTCTGCCTTTAGCACACTGGGTAGTAAGGTCTCCAAGGGTGTTCTATAGGTAAATGTGTGTATAAAGAGTACACATATGACTTTCAGATTAGTTCTTACTTATTGACTGAAAAGGGACCTTTCAACATACTCCAAGATTCTCAGTTGTTAACTTCTTATTTTTGACAACTGCTCACCCAGAACTTATTCAAGGGAAAAGAATACCATTTCCCTATTACAGTCACTGTAAGATCCACGCAGGGGGGAGTCCCAGGATATTCAGTGACTTTCTTCCCCAAGTGTGACTTAAAATTGCTTAGCTGATTACAATATGTGTCAACAAAACTCTTAGAAGCTTATGCCACCAAAGCCATTGTTTGAAGATTACTATTTTGAAGTTATCTTTAAAAAGGCAGCAAGTATAAAAAGAGCAGGCAAAGCTGGTAGCATGGTAAATCCGGCCAAGGTATCCTCTGAAGAAGACAATAACAATCCAATGGGAGGGAATAAGACTGTCGAAGAAGTTCATCTATACGAATGCTTTTTAACTGCCATTCCTGTTTCAGCATCTCATAACTTTATGTCCCAAATGCTGAAATTCACCTTCTAATGAGTTTGTCATGGAACTGCCTCCTGCAGTTTACCTCATATTCATGGAATTGGCACATTTGAATTTTTCTTTTCCTTTTTGTTATCTATTTGAAAAGAATTCAGGCAAGGGTCTTTCTTTAAAATTGGCCCACCTTGACAGTCCAAGTTTCTCAGGTTATAAAGCCTGTAATCATCTGAAACATATTTGTCCCTTACCTACAGTCACCAGAGATGTTTACGCTATTTAATTTTTTTCTAAATAATATTGGATTCCACTTCTCTGGATATTCCACTTCTCTACCACCATGTTCTAGTCATGTTAGCACTGCTTACCTATCTTTGCTGCAATTAATCCTATAAATATAATTTTGTCCATAATCGTGCAAATAAAAATGAATTTCAAAATATACTGTTAATCATGCTGATATCATAGAGATATTAATATGTCTAACATATCTGTACTACTTGACCTGTAGAAAATGGTCCAAACTTGTATGAAGATATGTATTTTACCATGTTATCAGATATTGTTGGAGTTTTAGACAACCTAGGAAAATGGCTAGTAATACTTCAGTATATTTTAAAATTTACCAAATTGGAGATGGATGCTATCAATCAGAGATTCTCCACATTTTCAACACAGAGAACAATTCTTAACTTCACAATTATGTCCCTATTCCTAAGAGTCATTGACCTTTTAGTGTCCATTTGAGGGAAAATGGTTACTCTGACTTCAGCAGTAAAATTTAGTACTTTTGCATTTTATTATATAAATATAAAAATATAAAAGGTCCAAAGACATAATGTTTATTCTATGGGGAATTGGTACACATATACATATAGATTCATGGACTTTTAATATAGCTTTCATCCTACTTTATGATTCTATGCCCCAACAATAAAGAAAATAAGTCACTTTTTAAAACTTGCACCTCAAGTCAACTCTCTTTCTCTCTCTCTCTCTCTCTCAAACACACACACACACACACACACACACACACACACACACACATCCACACTCCTCTTTTTGCTTGATCATTTCCACCAGTACTTTAGATCTCAGCTATGGAAAAGTTTCTGTAGGTCTTCTTTCAGTTTCTACAGGAATTTGTCCCTCCATTACTGGACTTCACACATCCCTAAGGCATTATCAGGGTAAAATGTGTTTTTATCTATTTCCTACAAAAATTATGAGCAGCTAAATGTCAAGACTTTATCAACACAATTGTAGTGTTTACAACATATATTAAATGAAGCAATGAATGAATGAACTATTCTCCCAGTGTAACTATCCCACTAATGGAACATTAATAGGTGCATCATCTCCAGTTTGAAACCAATGAAAGTGATCTTTCTCTTTCCCATTACCCAAGTTTATAAGCTATACATGAAATTAATTTTAGACATCCTTCATCTTCCAGATCTATATGGTTCTGAAGGGATCATAATATACCACCCCAAATTATGCATATTGATTGGCATATTGATTGCTCTGAATTAAAGTTACTTAAGAAATAGCCAGTGCAAGAACAATTTGAACCACATTTGTCCCCCTGAAAACAGGAAAAAATTCTCCATGTTAAGGGTATCCTTCCTGCACCTGGAGAGCTGATGGCATGCTTATTCCGAGAGGTAGGGAGTTCAGGGCTGAGATGGTTATATAAAGAAACCGTGCTACTTCTTCACTAATTAGTTATCCCAAGTCCAAACCCCTTTGTTTGGCAAATTAAATTTGTCTTTCTCCTGTTAATCTGTCTATGTCAATGTAATTATTAGACCAACCAAAGAACTTAAAAGGGAAAAAGAGAAAGGTTTTCCTCCCCTACATTTTCAATATATTCTTTTAAAATATTCCTTTATTATCATTTTTTTGTAGTAACTTATTTGTCCTAGTGCAAACTGGCAATAGAATACACTTACCCCCTTTTTTCATCAATAGTAATAAAATATTTACTAAGTTAGCCATACTTGTGGAAGTACTATGTGGTCATGGAAATAAATGAAATTAACTCTTTTACTAAGCACGGCATCTTAATCCACTAAGCCTAACTAAAATTCAGAAATTAGCCCTTAAAGTTCACATTAGGTATTGTATTTATATTGATTCAAGAGGAGAGTATATTCACTTATTCATCTGGCTGTTAAACTCTATCTAATCATGAGAACTCTAATCTAAAGGAGTCAGAGAAATCTGACACAATAATGAGTTTTCATTCATTATTTTTTGTTTAGTTTATTTTTTACCTATTTCACAGACCATAATGTTGAAATGGTCCATTAGTTTTCATCTTCTTTAATATTTTCTTGGAAGGAAAAATGAAACACAAACACTCACAAAGTGTATAAGGCTCGTATCTTTAAAAATTAGGATATCAGCTTAAATATATTACCAAAGCAGCTGCTCTTCTGAATATGTTGTTTCATGGTTATTCAAAGAATAGTCATGCTATGGAATGCTAGTCATATTTCATAATATACCCATGTTTCCCATGTATAAATTAATGATTTTCTAAATGGCAACTTCAAAAAAAATCCATGTATTTATTATAGTATATAATTCATATGTTAAAAGTTTCTTTCAAAATAACTTCAAATTTAATGTTCGTAAGTTCCCAGTCTTGCTATTCAGAACATTACTGCACAATTAAAATTAAATAGGTCTGTGGAAAAAATAAAAAACACCTTATTAAACTTCTCTCCTTGTTCTGATTGAACTACTTCAAGATAAAATCAGGTTAAAAAGAAGCTTAATATTGCCATATTTATTATATCTTTACCTAATGTTATATTCAAAGAGGTTTTAGGAAACTAAAGAAACTAAATTCTAGTTTGTTTTTTACTTTTTTTTTTTTACCCTCTGTCCACATTTATGAAAGATGGCAGCAGAGTAGGAGGACCTTAGGCTCATCTCATCCATGAACCCAACTAGGTAACTATTAAATCATCCTAAATACCCCCAAAATAGGCCTGATGACTGATAGAACAAACTCCACAACTGAAGATATAACTGAAGGGAGAGGAGACCACATTGAAGAAGGTAGGAAGTGCAGAGATGGGGTTGAAAAGAGAAGCAAATCACAGGTGTTGTAGAGGGTAGAGAGCTATGGTCTCAGAGAAGAGAGAGAGAAGAGCACACAGGGGAACACAGAAGGAAAACATTTCCCCAAAGCCATTAGCTTGGAAAATGAGTTCTTATAAACAGTGGAGCTTAAAGTCCATAGTTTTTCTTTATTTTTTTTTAAGATTTATTTATTTGAGATAGAATAAGAGAAAACACAAGCAGGGGGAGTGGCAGAGGGAGAAGCAGGCCCTCCATTGTGTGGGAAGGCTGATTCAGGGCTTGATCCTAGGACCCTGGAATCATGACCTGAGCTGAAGGCAAACACTTAACCAACTGAGCTAACCAGGTGCCCCAAAGCCTGTAGTTATAAGAGTCAGCTGGTTTAGTGGGGATAAAGACTGAAGGGTACTTTCCTGCTCCTGGAGAAAAGGCAGGGGGCAGACAGCATGGAAACAGTGATCTGAACAATGCCTGGGGCACACAGTGGGGAGATTATTCACAAATCTTGGAGAGCGTCTCTGGGAGGCAAAATTCATTGGCTGCCTAAGTTGCTTACAACAACCCACCATCCTCCACCTTGTGCTCCCCTGGAACTGGCCTTTTCAGTCAAGCTTCCCTCAGTCCTATCATGGCCGGTCTTTCCCCAGAAGACCAACATAAATACCTGCCCACACTACATCTCCCAAATGAAGAGTTCTACATAGCTTCATTTCTGGTGGAGTTGGTGTCAGGTCTCATTTCACAAGAAGACTGGAGCACACCTAGTTAAAACTACCACATTCAGGCCAGGGACCAAATGCTGCCAACAGGAGGCAAGGAGAACCTCTGCAGATGACTGGCCTGAAGGATAGAGCAACTGAAACACAACAGAAGAGCACACACAACACACACCAGAGACACTCTCTAATAAGAGCCAAGCCCTGGGCACTACATGACCTCTTCTTTACAAAGCCATTACTTTTAGGAGGAGATATAACTGGCTTTTTTAACACAGATAAGGCAGAGACTTAGACAACATGCCAAGATGGGGGAATTTATCCCAAATGAAAGAATAAGCTAAGACCATGGCCAGAAATCTAAGCAAAACAGATATAAGTAACACATCTAGTGGAGAATTTAAAGCAACAATCATTTGCACAAGGATATACACTGGGCTTGACAAAAGAATAAAAGACATCAGTGAGGCCCTTACCACAGAGATAAAAAAGTTAAAAAAGAATCAATCAGAGATGAAGAATACAATAAACAAGATCAGAAACAGGCTTACTGCAATGAACAGCAAGCTGGAAGAAGCAGAGGAATGAATTAGTGACCTAGAAGATAAACTAAGGAAAAATAATGAAGCTGAACACAAGAGAGAAAGAAGAATTATGTAACAGGAGAATAGATTTAGGGAACTCAGTGACTCCATCCAACATAATAATATTTGTAATATAGAAGTCCTGAAAGAAGAGAGAGAAAAGGAGGCAGAAAAATTATTCTAAGAAATAATATCAGAAAACTTCCCTAATCTGAGGAAGGAAACAGAGATTCAAATCGAGTAGGCATAGAGAATGCCCAATTAGATCAACAAAAGCAGGCCAAGACCAAGACTTATTGCAATTAAATTTGCAAAATATAGTGATAAAGGAAAAGTCTTAAAAGCAGCAAGACAAAAGAAGTCCTTAACTTACAAAGGAAAACCCATAAGGCTAGCTGGAGATTTCTCAACAAGAACTTGGCAAGCCAGAAGGGAGTAGCATGACATATTTAAAATGTTGAATGGGGAAAAAAAATCACTATCCAACAAGAATAGAATATTCTATCCAGCAAGACTCTCATTCAGAATCGAAGGAGAGTTTCCCAGGTAAACACAAGCTAAAGGAGTTCATGACTAGTAATCCAGACCTGTGAGAAATATTAAAGAGGACTCTAAAGAGAAAAGAAAGACCAGAAGTGATAAAGACAAAAAAGAATCAAAGAAAATCTCCAGAAACAACAAAACAAGTAATAAAAATGGCAATAACTACATAGCTATCAATAATTACTTTGATATGGGCGCCTGGGTGGCTCAGTGGGTTGGAGCCTCTGCTTTCGGCTCAGGTCATGATCTCAGGGTCCTGGGATCGAGGCCCACATCAGGCTCTCTGCTTAGCAGGGAGCCTGCTTCCCCCTCTCTCTCTGCCTGCCTCTCTGCCTCCTTGTGATCTCTCTCCCGCTGTGAAATAAAATAAAATAAAATCTTTTAAAAAAAAATAATTACTTTGATATAAATGGACTAAACGCTTCAGTCAAAAGGCATAGAGTGTCAGTATGGATAATAAAAACAAAACAAAGCAAAACAAGGCCATCTATATGCTGCCTATAACAGACTCATTTGAGACATAAAGACACCTGCAGATTGACAGTGAGAGGAAGGAGAAACAATTTCATGCAAATGGTTGTCAAAAGAGTCAGATAAGCAATACTTATATTGGACAAACTAAACATTTTTTGTTCTTACATTGTTTTTATCCTGTTTTGGTATCAGGGTAGTACTGGCCATTGGAATGATATTGAATGTGTTCCCTCTGTTCCATTATTTGTAAGATTTTGATAAAGATTGTCATTAATTATTTTTTTAAATGTTTGGTAGAATTCACCAATGAAGGCAGGTGGTCTTAGACTTTTCTGAGATGGGATATTTTTGATTCTGAATTCAACTTTCATTCTTAAGGTCTAAGAATACTTCCTATTTCTTAGATTCAAGATTCATGATTCAACCATGGTAACGTGTGTGTTTTGGGGAATTATCTATTTTATTTCCTAAGTTATCTGATTTGATAGGATATAATTGTTTATAGTAATCTGCTATCACACTATGTATTTCTGTGGTTATCTGTTGTATTTTCTCTTCCATTTCTCATTTTGTTTTTTGAGTCTTCTTTTTTTCTTAGTTAATAAGTTAAAGTTTCGCCAATTTTGTTTATTTAAAATTTTTTTATTATTTTGAGATACTGGTCATTACTTTCAATATTATATTATTGTTTATTCTGATCTCTACTTTATATTTTTTTTCTGATTTTTCTTTGTTATTTCCTTCCTCTACTAAATGTCAGCTAAGTTTCTTCTTTTTCTAGTACCCTGAGGTGTAATGTTGTTTATTTAATCTTTTTTTTCTTTTTAAATATTTATTTATTTGAGAGAGAGCTAGAGCTCACAAGCAGGGGAAGAAGCAAAGAGTGAGGAGAAGCTGGCTCCGCACTGAGCAGGGAGCCTTTTGTGGGTCTCTATCTCAGGAACCTAGGATCATGACATGATCCAAAGGCAGACACTTAATTGACTGAGTCACCCAGTTGCCCCATGATCTTTTTTTCTTAAGACAAGCATTTATAAATTTCAGTCTAACAACTGCTTCCCATAGGTTTTAGAAAATCATGTTTTCTTCTTCTTTTGTTTTGAGACATATTATGATTTGCCACTTGATTTTTTATTTAGCTCATTGCTTGTGCAGTAGTGTGTTGTCTAATATTTACATATTAAATATTTAACACTTACATTGTAGATTTTCCAGCTTATTTTACTGTTGATCTTTAGTTTTATACCATTGTGGTTGGAAATTATACTTGGTATGATTTCAGTCTTCTCTGTATTTGAAGAAAATGCGCATTCTATTTTTCTTGAATGGAATGTTATATATATCTTTTAGAACCATGTATTCTGAAGTTTGCTTCAAGTAAAACATGATCTTGTTAAAAGTAATAATAATAACTTTAACTGAGGATGCTCATTTAAAGTAAATCATTTCAGGGACACCTGGGTGGTTCAGTAGTTTAAGCATCTGCCCGCTTCTCCCTCTTCTGCTCCCCCTACTTGTGCTCTTTCTCTTTCTCTGTCAAATAAATAAAATCTTAAAAAAAAAAATAAAGCATTTCAGGGAGGAGGTGGGTCAGGGTAGGAGTGAAATAAGTGAAGGGGATTAAGAGTACCCTTACTGTGATGGTAACTGAGTAATGACATACAGAATTATTGAATCACTATATTGTACACCTGAAACTAATATAACACTGTATGTTAACTATACTGGAATTAAAATAAGAAACATAATAAAAAAGATGTGAGATATATATTTCTATAAATACATGTTATATATTAATATTATAGTTCTATCATAACAAATATAATTATATATTATATAAATTATACATATCTAATTTATATAATGAAATATACTCAGCCATTAAAAAGAATGGAATCTTGCCATTTGTGATAACACAGATGGACCTGGAGAGTATTATGTTAACTGAAATAATTCAGGCGGAGAAAGACAAATACAATATTTCACATATATGTGAAATCTAAAAAACAAAGCAAACAAACACAAAAACATAAACAGACTCTTAAATACAGAGAACAAACTGGAGATTGCCAGAGGGGTGGTAGGTTTGGAGAAGGTGAGATAGACAAAAGAAATTAAAGGTACAAATTTCCAGTTATAAAATAAATAAGTCACAGAGATGAAAAGTACAGCATAGGGAATATAGTCAATAATATTGTAATAATATTGTATGGTGACAGAAAGTAACTACAGTTATCTTGGGGAGCACTGAGTAATGTATAGAATTGTTGAATCAATATTTTGTACACCTGAAACTAATATAACATATGTTAATTATACTTCAATAAAAAATGTGAGAGAACTTTAAAAAAGAAAAATAGGGCGCCTGGGTGGCTCAGTGGGTTAAAGCCTCTGCCTTTGGCTCAGGTCATGATCTCAGAGTCTTGGGATCGAGGCCCGCATCAGGCTCTCTGCTCATGCTCAGCAGGGAGCCTGCTTCCCCCTCTCTCTCTGCCTGCCTCTCTGCCTACTTGTGAACTCTCTCTCTCTGTGTCAAATAGATAAAATCTTTAAAAATATATATATATAAAAGAAAAATAAAAGAAAAAATATATCACCTATAACAGTTATTAAGAAAATGTGCATGTTTTTGTATAAAAACTGTTAAATTTTTATCAACATTTATAATATGAATTCTTAGAATTTGATTATATATGAATATATACAGAAACACTGTAAATAATAAAACATGAAAATCACATACTACTTATTTTTCTCTTATTATTATACTTATTTTTCTCTTACTTATTATAACAACTTTCTCAAATTCACTTTAGAACTTTTTGTTAAACAAATAAAATAGATCGAACCCTTTTACTTTTCTCAAATTTCATTTTCCTATCTCTGTTTCCCCCTCCCCAGAGGTACATAATTATGACTTTGATGTTTTTCCCCTAACTGTAATGTATTTGTATATGGAAGTAAAATAGAACATTGTTTTCCATATCTTTGAACTTTTACAAAGTATCTCAACCCGATTATATTGTTGAGCTACTTTCCCTGTTTTATAACTATAATTTATGAGTTTTGATTTATTCCAATTGGTATGTAACTCTAGTTTACTCATTTTAATTGCTGTATAATATTCTATTTTGTAAATATACCACAATTTGACTTTCTACTGTAGTTAGACATTTGGGTTATTTCCAAATGTTGCACATAATGCTATAATAAATATTATGTATGCAGTTCCTATATACATGTGAGACAGAATTATTGAATATAGAGTAAGAACACATTTAAAATTTCTTGATATGGCCAAATTGCTCTATAAAGTGATTTTACCATTTACAGTCCCACCTGGCTCCATGAGAGCAGGCAATTTACTCAGTGTTAATTTTCCTCATTTTTTCCTAAGATTTTTTTAAAGTTTTTTTTTTCTCCCTTCTTGGTTGATAGTTTCCTTTTCTCCATTTTTTCTCTTCTCTTCTCTTCTCTTCTCTTCTCTTCTCTTCTCTTCTCTTCCCTCTCTGCCTCTTCCATTCTCCCTGTTTAACACTTTGGATACTAGTTCACTGTTAGCTGTATGCATTGCAAATATCTTTTCCTAGTCTGTGGCCTGATTTGGCTTTTTTTTCCATATTATGATCTATTTTATTAATAGAAACACAAAGTTTCTCCTATTATTAATACTTTACATGAGTATGGTCCATTGTTTAAAATAATGAATCAATATTGATACATCATTATTAATTAAAACCTGTACTTTAAAGTATTTACTCAGTGTTCATTACTGGAAGACTATGGTGGTATAAGATCATCCCCAACTTAGATAGAAAGCACATGTGACAGAGAATCAGCTATGCACAGTTTCCTAAAATAGCCCATGATGTCTTCCAGTGTATGACTTCCACACGTCAGGTTTATAGCTTATTAGAGAAATTAAGGCATGAACCAATGACATTTATCTATAAGTTAGCGAGCTGCAAGGTCTGAGGATAATATCTAAGGTATCCAGGTATGTGTTAAGCTTGAAAATGAAAAAGAGACATAATCAGAGCTCATGGTAGAGTTTGTGTTTTGAGTAAATGTCAATAAACTTTAATAGGGAGAAAACAATCAACATACACATGCTGTATCACAGTAATAACAGTTATTATTGTATCCTGACAGATGTCTGAATTCTTCATGAAACCTGCTGAGACATTTTTTTTCTCCTCATTCAACAGTGTATACTTAGAATATATCATCATCTGTGTTAACCAGAGTAACTTGACCTTTTTCACCATCAAGAAGATGTTATTTTGATACTGTCAAGATTTTATCTTGAAAGAACCAAGATAATATGAATAAATAAATCAAATAGTGTAGAAGAGTCAAAATTCTATCTTCTGAGAACAGAAACCAGATCTAAAAATTTCACAAGGTTTTATCATTAAAATTAACCTATTGCTGTAATACACTCTTGCCTTGTAACAATAGTTTCAAAAAGGATTGCTTGACTATTTCATTAGTTTTAAAAACTATAACATAATTGTATAGGATTCTACCCATTAATTTCCTCTTCTCTTTTAAGAAGAAACTGGATATCATATATTAAGTCTAAAATATTTGCACATGTCCTCTTCAAGGGTTTGATCATTTAAGATCAAAGCCAAAAGTAAGTCTGAAACTCTGAAAAGAATGCAATTATTTTTTCACAGCTGTTTGCTATTTCACCCATGCAAGTACCATAATAATTCAGTAGAAACATTTTTAAAGCAATGAAAAGGTTTAAATTGTGATTGAGGGCATGTGTTGGTAAGGCTGAACTACTTATGCTAGCCAGTCAAACTAATCCCTGTCTCAGATGATGGAAGGTCTCTACGATTCTTGGAAATTTCTACATCGTATTTGTTTGCTTTAATCAATGTTGCTATGAAAGCTAAAAAATTCTTTGAATACAACTGCATATAACATTTTGGTCAAATGACACAATTTTATCGAATGGCTAAGACATAGATTCAGATAGCCAAACACATGATACAGTGGTTCTGTCTGCTTTGCTTTCTTGATAAAGATGAATATTACTCTCTAGTTACATGTAACTGGGGAATCAAATTTCAGTTTTGGTTCCTAAGCTCTCTGTTTTCTTTGCCCTGTTGTTTTATTTTCTGTTGCTTCTCCTGAATAATCTCATCTTAATTATTGTTTTAGCTTTTTTGTGTAGGTTATGTGGATATTTCTCTCTGCCTTTACTTTGTATTTTTTACTGAGAAACCGTGGAAATATTATCCTTTATTTCAGAAACAAAAACATACAAAACAAAAGTGAAAACAAGCATCAGCAAACCAAAAATTCAAATGCTTGCTGCTTCTTGTTTCTGCTGGGCTTTTCCACTCTCACTTCCTATATCTCTTCATTGATATTTTGCCAGCATCAAAAGAAGGCCAAATTGAAAAATAGTTGAAGTTCCTCACTTTATGAAGTCTGTTGTCATTGTTTCTGTATTAACTAAATCAAATTTTGAAAGGAATTTTAATGAAAACTGAGATTTTACTAAGGAAATGAGAGCTTCTAGGAGCAATTCCCTCTGCAAGATTGATCTCTCATATTCAATCCTTACTTATCTGAGCTATTTACTTTCAGTCTCACTTTTGATCTGGAAACAAGTTTTGGATTAAGTAATTAAAAGTAGAAGTGAAGGACAGGGGGCTGGTGTGACACTTGGGACATAAAAATCTAGTCAGGGGAAACAGTCAAGTTTCTCTTCAAGAAAGCTTCGGCCAGACTACAAAAGTAAAGGCACGTTGCACTTTTTATGTGCACTGGGTCTTGCTCAAGCAAAATGCAGAGTTACTGTCACCAGTATAAGTGTGCGTGTAGACAGGATTAGCCCAAAGGTTTTCAGGGTTCATAGATCTCAACTCTTATGGATATCTGGCTTTTCTGGGACTGTAACCATTTGTAGAGAGAACTGGGGTGAAATCTAACTTTTGCAGAAGATTTGTTTTATTTTTCTTGTACAGAATTCTGTATAACTTTCCAATTACAATTATTCTCTCAGCTTCTTAGAGCAATCATAGTCAAGTAGGACACTTCATACTTCCAGTCTCCTCCATCATTCTTTAATTCCTAGGATTTTTTTTTTCACAGAAGAGGATTTGGAGACTGGTTATTATTTGATGTGTGAGCAGATGTATTAGAAAAAATGCTCCTAGACTCATGCCAGCGACCTCACCATTACTACAATTACTGTGATTTCTTAATCTTGGAAAGGCATTGAATTTCAGAGTTAGGCTTCAGTGATTTCAAGAAACATCCCTTGCCATATGCTACCTTCATGATTTGATATAGGAGAGGGTATTTTCTCAATCCTCTGGTATTTTATATGAAAAATTGAGAACAGATCCTGATTAATCAAACCTTTTCTGTGTCCACATATTCATCATTCCCTTTTAGAAATCCCATTTTTTAATGCACATCCAAAATAAGAAATCTGAGACATTTACTCCCAGTCTCAAACACATTCACAATGCACACATTGTTCCTAGGCATAGTCTTTTATTGTTATTACTATTGCCTAATACTCTGCTATACATATTCTTCTGTGAAACATCTGATCAAAGAAAAAGTACCAGTGCATCAGGGCAAATTGATTGATAAGATCTTTCTAAAATCATAATAGTTTATTGCAGTACTATAAAATATTCCTCTTGGTAACACCAAGAAAGAAGATGTCAATTACTATCTTCCAGGATTGGAAATGAAAATCAAGCTTTTTTTTTCCTTTCCTATTTTTTTAAAATTTTTTATTATTTGCCCCAGGGGTACATGTCTGTGAATCAGCAGGCTTATACCTTTCACAGCACTCACCATAGCACAAATCCTTCCCATTGAAAAAAAAGAAAAAAGAAAATCAAGATTTCATTTGATTCTCTAAAGCTGGCCTGGCCACACAGACTTGACTTATGAATAAAATATACAATATATTTTTTCTATCCACTCAGGAACCCTCTACTGAAGTGTCTACATTTTGAACCCTTTACTTCTTTATGAGAAAATTAGTTCTTGTGATAGTTTCCTCTTTGTATCAGGCTTACTGTGATATCACACCATATGTTTTTGCAGGGGCAGGGAGCTTCTTTGATAAACACATGCCCTAAACTGTATTTATGTTGCAATCTTTCATACTGAAGAACTTCTTGAATACCTTCAAGCAGCTCTAGATATGTGGCATGCAGGATTATCCACAAGTGACAAGATGTTATTCTTTGGTGTCTCAAGGTCTATACTATAATCATAGATATTGACACTGAATATGAAGTGAATGTTTTCATGTAGACTATAAAGAAAATGGTTTAAGAATCTACAGCCATGGGGAGCCTTGGTGGCTCAGTCGTTAAGCGTCTGCCTTCAGCTCAGGTCATGATCCTGCGGTCCTGGGATCAAGCCCCACACTGGGCTCCCTGCTCTGTGGGAAAGCCTGCTTCTCCTTCTCCCACTTCCCCTGCTTGTGTTCCCTCTCACTCTGTGTGTCTCCCTGTCAAATAAATAAATAAAATCTTAAAAAAAAAAAAGAACCTATAGCTATCTCAAATATACTAAAAAAGGCTAATTGGATTAGAGAGAAGATTTCTTTGCAGGGAAGGATTGCCCTGCTGTGAGTCTTAAAGTGGTGGGAATGAATCCCTAATGAGGGGCTAGCCAATGGAATTACTTGGTAAGTATTGACCTACTTGAGGCAACTGGGGGAGAAGAAGACACTCGTAACTGACAAAAATATGAAGGGTGAAACAGATTGTGGACCAGAGATTGTTTTGACCTGGGAAATTTATGGGGCTGGTTTTAGTGGCAGAGCCAGGGAGTGTGAGTGCATTCTGAGAAGTATATTCCATCAGGTTGCTAAAGCAAAGGATAGGTGACTGTTTTACATGGGCCAGATTTGACCTCCAGAGAAGGGAGCCAGTGATCTGAGGTTGTATTGGCTTCCCTTTCCTAGAGCCCCAGAGACAGAAGGAGTCCTCAATTGAAAGAGTCTGCATATAAATTACTGGACACAGAGGAGGAGTTGTGAGTGACCTCTTAAGATAGAGATAAAAGTTTCCAGAATTAGAAAATTTGAGAGATGCCCAGCAAGTACAACTCCAGAGAAGTCTATCTTAACTATATGATAGGCCAAGCTTGAGATGGCCAGCCAAGCTACTCAGCTAAGAAAGAACCCTAACTTTATCATACCTACTCCTTCTCCTGACTTAGAATTGAGAGGCAGATAAATGATAATGAAAACAATTGAGGAAAGAATGGAAAGAAAGTTTCTCTCTTCCACAAAAAATTAATTTCAAGTAGGTCCAAGCCAGGAAAGAAGAAAAATATCTAAGTAAAGTTCTGAGTTTTAAAATATCTGGTATTATTGTTCTAATTGCAAAATTGGAATTGAAATGTTATTTAATATAGGACCAATTAGTACCAAGAATGAAGGAAAAGTGATAGGTATGCCAGAATTTTTACACAGGGACAAATGAAAATTATCTACACTTCAAGGAGTTGGAGTGAGAGGGGTTGGTCCACAAAAAATAAAATTCTGTTTTGTTTAGTTGGCAAAATTTGCTTGTTTTGTGCCTAATCTGGTAGTGTGTATTTCACTTTTTTTTAATTCTTGGTGTTGATATTAATGAAATATATTGATTTAAGTTAGATAAGTTGAGTAAAGATTTTATAATGTAATCTCAAATTTGAAACTCTTTAAAAATTATTTTTAAGTCATTTATGTGGCTTAGAAATAATATATTGCTGCACTGGCTCTCCAGTTTTCTAACTTTTTGTTTCTCACTTTATATTTTATAAAGCTTTATACTTTACATATACTCATTTGATATTCAAAATTATCCTGTGTGGACAAACATTGTTTTGCCTATTTTAGAGAAAAGGAAACCAACACCCAGAGAAGCAAAATAATTGTTCAAGTTTATATTGCTAATAAGTGGCAAGACCCAGTTTCTCACCCAGTCTACTGATTACAAGTTTCACAAACCCAAATCCTATATTCAATGCCTGTGTACTCCTCTGTTTTAAAAGATAATAATAGTCCATAGTAGCCAACAATTTCTGAGCAATTTCTATGTGAAAGACACTTTGATAACTGCTTCTCATTATCTCTTGTTTTTAATAACAACCTTTTTGGGCGGGGATGACTACTCTCATTCTGCAGATGATAAAAATGAGGCCTTGATAAACATAAATATTTAACCAAGATCAGGGATACTAGACAGTAAGTGGCGTTTAGGCCATTTGAAATCCAGGCAATCTAACTTCAGAGTCTAAAAAGTTAATTACTGGGGCACATGGGTGGCTCAGATGGTTAAGTGTCTGCTTTCGAATCATGTCCTGGTCTCAGGGTCCTGGGACTGAGCCCCACATTGGGCTCCCTGCTCAGTGGGAAGTCTGCTTCTCCCTTTCCCTCTGCCTCTCCTTCTGCTTCTGCTCTCTCTGTCTCTCTCTCTCTCTCTCTCAAATCAATAAATTAAAAAGAAATCTTTAAAAATAAATAAAAATAAAAAATTAATTCCTGCACTCTCTTTTGAAATGAACATTTCATAGTAAGTATGGGTCATATATATATATATATATATATATATATATATATATATATATATAAGAATTGTATGTGTTAGAAATCTAAAGTGTGTGTAATTCTAACAAAAATCATTGCTACTAAGCTACTACTTTTCTTAGATAGATGGAAAGTGCACTGGGTGTTAATTCATTAGATTTCATTTTCATGTCTGCTTTGTTTTTGGATAATTGTGATATTAACCAAGTCCCATAATTTTTCAATATCTGTTTCTTTATATGTCTATTATATAGAAATTATATTAAGTTTATTTTGTAACTAGAAATGAATTATACTTAAGTTCACACAGAATTAGTGAATTAATTCCTAAAAAATGCACAAATGTTAAGCAGCCTTTGACAAAAGCTGTTTAGAGCTTGACTTAAGCTGTTTGACAAAACTATTTTGTATAACAAAAATAACCATTGACTCTACTATTCATTGCTTAGTTCTCCATAGCTCTGGAGGCTAGGGAGTCCAAGATGAAGGTGCTGGCAGATTCTGTGTTGGATGAGGACCTCCTTCTTGATTCATAGATGGGCATCTCTTTCCTATGCTCTCACATAACAGGAGAGCTTTCTGGGGTTTTTAACATAAGGGCATTCATGAGGATACCTCCTAAAGGCTCCACCTCCAAATTCTATCACATGATGGATTAGGTTTCAACATATGAGTGAGACAAAAACATTTAATCTATGCCGCGTGCCATTAATGATGCTAATTTCAGAGTTAACAAGGCAGATATTTCAATCTCATCTGTTATCAGATCTGATATTCAGATGGCAATCATGGACCAGGCATATAGTTGGTTTCTGTGCTATGCCATTTGTTAGATATTTTCTACAAACACATACTTCTAATAATCTCAAATTAAAGTGTTACATGCATACAAAAACAATAGTGTATTATCACATGGCACTTGAAAAAAGGAGCTTGTTTGATAATAAATATTCCAAACAAAATACCAGAAAGTTTACACTTTTTTTTTAAAGATTTTATTTATTTATTTCACAGAGGGAGAGAGATCACAAGGAGGCAGAGAGGCAGGCAGAGAGAGAGGAGGAAGCAGGCTCCCTGTCGAGCAGAGAGCCTGATGCGGGCCTTGACCCCAGGACCCTGAGATCATGACCTGAGCCGAAAGCAGAGGCTTTAACCCACTGAGCCACCCAGGCGCCCAAGTTTACACTTTTTAAATATATATTTGCCATTTGACAATGAAACCTTTAACCAATGGGTTAAAATGTCAAATTAGAATAAAATTGTATGCCTTGACATTCATTTTAATATGCTAAATCTTATACAACCCTCTCATAGATTAAACATTGATACTCTTTATTATTTTAACACTAAATTTTGACTGTTATAATCTAGCTGATGAATGGTCATTTTGAATCATCAAATGATACAACTGTTGCTAGCTATCTTTATACAGCAGGATTTGTACAATTATTTGAATATTTTGTTGCATTTTATGTTATAACTTAAAAAATGAGTGGAAAATGGGAAAGTGATAAGAACCTTACGTCTCATAAACTTAACTTCTTTGAGGCAAAGTTAGAAATGATTACCATGCTTCAAGTGATGAATCTGAAGATTCATTGTATTCATTGTTCTTAAACTAGTTTATGTTCCACAGAGACAGAAAATAACAAGTAAAGCACATGTATAAAATAATAGAAATATTTCAAGAATATAGTTTAAAAGACAAGATTTATTTATGGAATTTCTAATATCCTGTTTTCATGAATGGCAAAATGCATTATCATTTAAAAAGTATCTCATGTTATAAGAAACAAAGCAAACTGACAAAGGGGAAAAAATGACAGAGAAAGAGAGAGAGAGACAAACCAAAGAACAGAGTCTTAACTATAGAAAAAAAAACTAATGGTTACCAGAGGGTAGAGTGGTGGGACGATGGGTGAAATAGGTGATGAGTATTAAGGAGTGCACTTGTGATGAACACTGTATGATTAAAATAAAAACTTAAAGAAAAAAGTATCTCAAAGAAAGCACAGTGCTGAATTCAAAATAAAAACTCAATTTGACATGTACACTGATTTCAGAAATGATGAAATGTGAGTCTCGGAATCAGAAAAATACATTATTATTTTTAATGAAATTTTTTTTGTTCAGCTTTTTCACTTTTGACTCTTACATTCTTGTAGAATATGTTATCTATAAAAGCGATGATAGGAACTAGATTAATTTTCTCTAAATAAGAAAATCCATTTAAAAGTAATACTTTAGGGATGGCTGAGTGGCTCTGTCAGTTGAATGTCTGCCCTCAGCTCAGGTCATGATGCTGGGGTCCTGGGATTGAGCCCTGAATTGGGCCTCCTGGTTGGTGGGGAGCCTGCTTCTCCCTCTCCCTCTAGTTCCCCCGATTGTGCTCTTTCTCTCAAGTAAATAAGTAAAATAATAAATAAGTAAATAAATAAATAAATGTAATACTTGAGAGTATATGGGAAAGGATTTAAAGTGGCAGAGGAGTAGGGGGACCCTGAGCTTGTTGTCTTGATCCTCAAACACAGCTAGATAGTTATCAAATTATTCTGAACACCCAAGAAGTTAATAGGAGGTCTAAGAGAACAAAAACTGCAAGTCTACAAATAGAAAAGTGACCAGGTTTTGGAAGGTTGGAGGCACAGAAGTTCACTTGAGGGAGACATAGCTGTAGATACAGAGGAAGAAGGGGAGCCTGTTTATGGGAGGCTACAGCAAAGTATTAGAAGTGGTGGAGCACAAAATCTGAACTTTTAAGTTTGTTACCATGGGAGATGTGCCTGGATTAAAAGTGCTCAGGTGGCAAAGAGGGGTAGAATCCCAGGAATGATAAGTGGTCTGAGGATCCTCTGGGTCACAGGAAGAATGGGTGGTGCCAACATGCAGCACTATTCCCAGGCATAGGAGCCTGGAAGCCAGAAGAGAGCAACAGGTCTTGGTGCTTACTTTCTGCTATAAACTGTCATGCAGTCAAGCAATTCAGTCATGCTCCTGAGATAAAAAGGCTCAGACATAGGCAGAGTGAACACAGGGTTCAGAAGGAAATCAGGGAAACAAACAGGGTGATTGACTGCCTTTCTGTGAGGGCTCACTAAAGAGTAAGGGGCATGAACATTCAGCTCTGAGGCTAGAGAGTAGAGTGTGGCAATTTTCATCTTGCCTATCAGCGCTGAAAGATTTCACCTGGTGGAGACCCAGCAACCTACACCAAAACATGTACTGTCCACTCTAGAGAAACATTTCCACTGAAACAAATCATCCTGAGAAATAGCACAGCAGGCCCCTCCTCTAGAAGACCAGCACAAACAACTAGCTCCCACCAAGTTTAGTGATCATATAGTGTTGCAAAGTTTCAGCTCTAGGGGAAATAGGATTGAGCTTCCTTTTTAATTTTATTCTTTCTTTCTTTTTGATTTTCATTTATTTTCTTATATTTTCCAACTCCTTTTTAAATTTTTTATTATTGTTTTTTAAATTTTTCATAGATAAACTTTTCATATATATTTTTTTTAATTTTTTGTCTACTTTCATTTTATTTCATTTATTTATTTTGTTTTGGGATCTAGGTTGTTTTAACAAACAAAACAAAACACAATCAAGACCTAGTTTATTTGGTTTGTTTTCTTGTTTTGTGCTTTTTTTTTTTCCCTTGGGTTTGTGTGTGTGAGTTTTTTCTTTTTTTCCTTTTTGCTGTTTTTGTTTTTGTTTTGTTTTGTTTTTTAAAGATTTTATTTATTTATTTGACACAGAGAGAGATCAGATTACAAGTAGGCATAGAGGCAGGCAAAGAGAGAGGAGGAAGCAGGCTCCCTTCTGAGCAGAGAGCCCGATGCGGGCTTTGATCCCAGGAACCTGAGTTCATGACCTGAGCTGAAGGCAGAGGTTTTAACCAACTGAGCCACCCAGGCACCCATGGTTTTTTTTTGTTTGTTTGTTTGTCTTGTTGTTCTTTTTCCTCTCTCTTCTTTTCTGGACATGATGATAACACAGAGGAACTCACCCCAAAAGAAAGAACATGACATAGAGCTCATGGCCAAGGATTTAATTAATACAGACATAAGTAAGATGTCTAGACTAGAATTTAAAACAACAGTTAAAAGGGTATTACCTGGGTGCCTGGGTGGCTCAGTGGGTTAAGCCTCTGCCTTTGGCTCAGGTCATGATCTCAGGCTCCTGGGATAAGTCCCGCATCGGGATCTCTGCTCAGTGGGAAGCCTGTTTCCCCTCTCTCTTGCCTGCCTCTCTGCCTACTTGTGATCTCTCTCTGTCAAATCAATAAATAAAATCTTTAAACAAACAAACAAAAAAGGATATTAGCTGGGCTTAAAAGAAACACTAGAGAATTCTTAACTACAGAGATAAAAGAACTAAAATCTACTCAGGCTTGGGCGCCTGGGTGGCTCAGTGGGTTAAAGCCTCTGCTTTCAGCTCAGGTCATGATCTTAGCATCCTGGGATGGAGGCCCGCATCGGGCTCTCTGCTCAGCAGGGAGCCTGCTTCCTCCTCTCTCTCTCTGCCTGCCTCTCTGCCTACTTGTAATCTCTCTCTGTATGTCAAATAAATAAATAAAATCTTTAAAAAAAATAAAAAAAATCTACTCAGGCTGAAATTAAAAATGCTATAACTGAGATGCAGGTACAAATGGAGGCCATAAAAATGGAGATGCATGAAGTAGAGGAGTGAATCAGTGATATAGAAGACAAATTTATGGAAAACAATGAAGCCAAAAAGAAGAGGGGAAGAAAGGTAATGGACCATAAAGGTAGACTTAGAGAACTTAGCAACTTAGTAAAATGTAATAACATTGGTATCATTAGAGTCCCAGAAGATGAAGAGAGAGATAAAGGGGCAGAAGGTTTATTCAAACAAGTTATAGCTGAAAACTTCCCTAATCTGGGGAAGGACCCAGACATTAAAATCCAAGAACCACAGAGAACTCCCATTAAATACAACAAAAGTCAGCCATTGCCAAGGCATACCATAGTCAAATTCACAAATGCATAGACAAGTAAAGAATTTTGAAGGCAGAGAGGGAAAATAGACAAGGGAAAATAGATCAGGTTCACAGTGGATCTGTTCATAGACACTTGGCAGGCCAGAAAGGAGTGGAAGGAAATATTCAACATGCTGAATAGGAAAAATATTCAGCCAAGAGTTCTTTATCCAGCAAGGCTGTCATTCAAAATAAAATGGAGAGATAAAGAGTTTTCCAGACAAACAAAAACTAAAGGAGTACATGATCACTACATCAGGCCTGCGAGAAATTTTAAGGGAGACTCTTTGAGTGGAGAAAAAAAAGACAAAAGCAACAAAGTCTAGAAAAGGACAGAGAACATCACCAGAAACACCAACTCTATAGGTAAAACAATGGTACTGATTTCATATCGCTCAATAATCACTCTGAATGTTAATGGACTAAGGGTGCCAATCAAAAGACATAGGATATCAGATTGGATTTAAAAAAACACAAGATCTTCTCTATGCTGCCCACAAGAGACTCATTTTATACCTAAAGACACCTGCAGATTAAAAGTGGAGATGGAGAACTATCTATCATGCTAATAGATTTTTTTAAAAAGCCAGAGTAGCCATACTTATACCAGACAAACTAGATTTTATTTTATTTTTTAAAGGTTTTATTTATTTATTTATCAGAAAGAGAGTCCAAGCAGGCAGAGCGGTAGGCAGGGCTGGCAGAACAGGCAGAGGGAGAAGCTGGCTCCTTACTGAGCAAGGAGCCTGGTGTGGAACTCGATCCCAGGACCCCGGGGTCATCACCTGAGCTGAAGGCAGTCATTTTACTGACTGAGCCACCCAGGTGTCCCAACAAATTAGTTAAAAAACAAAAAACAAAAAACAAAAAACAAAAACTGAAGCAAGAGACAAAGAAGGGCATTATGCCATAATTAAGGGATCTATCCTTAAAGAAGACTTAATGATTATAAATATTTGTTCCCCCAACTTAGGAACAACCTAATATACAAATCCATTAATAACAAACAAACAAACAAACAAAAACCTATTGTGTTATTATGATAACACAATAATAGTAGGGGACTTTAACACCCCACTTACAGCAATGGACAGATCATATAAGCAGAAAATCAACAAGGAAACAATGGCTTTGAATGACACACTTGACTAGATGGACTTAGCATTTGTATTCAGAATATTTCATCCTAAAGCAGCAGGATACAGTCTTCTCAAGTGCACATGGAACATTCTCCAGAATAGATCACATACTGTGTCACAAATCAGCCCTCAACAAGTACAAAAAGATCAAGATCATACCATGCATATTTTCAGACCAAACACTATGAAACTGGAAATCAACCACAAGAAAAAAAAATTGGAAAGCCCTCAAATACATGGAGGTTAAAGAACATCCTACTAAAGAATCAATAGGTTAACCATGAAATTAAAGAAGAATTTTAAAAAACGTACGCACAAACAAATGAAAATGAAAGCACGACAGCCCCAAAACCTTTGGGATTCAGAAAAATAAGTAATAAGAGGGAAGTATATTTCAGTACAGACCTACCTCAAGAAGCAAGAAAAGTCTCAAAAACACCTAACCTTACACCTAAAGGAGCTAGAAAAAGAATGAATGACACCTAAAGCTAGCAGAAGAAAGGAAATAATAAAGATTAGAGAAGAAATAAGTGATATAGAAGCAAATAAAAAAAGAGTAGAATGAGTTAACAAAAGTAAGAGTTGGTTCTTCTAAAGAATTAATAAAATTGATAAAACCTTAGCCAGATTTATCAAAAAGAAAAAAGGCCCAAATAGATAAAATCATGAGTGATAGAGATCACAAAAAACACCACAGAAATACAAACAGTTATAAGAGAATATTATTAAAAATCATATGCTGGGCGCCTGGGTGGTTCAGTGGGTTAAAGCCTCTGTCTTTGGCTCAGGTCATGATCTCAGGGTCCTGGGATCGAGGCCTGCATCAGGCTCTCTGCTGACTGGGGAGCCTGCTTCCTCCTCTCTCTCTGCCTGCCTTTCTGCCTACTTGTGATCTGATCTCTCTCTGTGTGTCAAATAAATAAATAAAATCTTTTAAAAAAATCATATGCTAACAAACTGAACAATCTGGAAGAAGTGGACAAATTCCTAGAAATTTACAAACTGCCAAAACTAAAACAGGAAGAAATAGAAAATTTGAATAGACCCATAACCAGCAAAGAATTTGAATCAGTAATCAAAAATGTCCCAACAAACAAAAGCTGGCTGTCTTCCCAGGGGAATTCTACCAGACAATTGGAGAAGACTTAATAGCTTTTCTCAAACTGTTTCAAAAAATAGAACTGGCAGGAAAACCTCCAAACTCATTTTATAAAGCCAGCATTACCTTGATTCCAGAACAACACAAAGACCACACTTAAAAAAAGGAGAATTACAGGCCAATATCCCTGATGAATATGAATGCAAAAATTCTCCATAAAATACTAGCCAACCAAATTCAACAGAATATTAAAAGAATTATTCAGCACAGCCAAGTGGGATTTATTCCTGGACTGCAGAGGCAGTTCAGTATTTGCAAATCAGTCAAGTTGATGCACCATATTAATAAAAGAAAGGATGAGAACCAAATGATCCTGTCAATAGATACAGAAAAAAAAGCATTTGACAAAAGTACAGCATCCTTTCCTGATAAAAACCCTTAGCAAGGAAGGGATAGAGAGAACATACTTCAACATCATAAAGGCCATATATGAATGACCCACAGCTAATACCATCCTCAATGGTGAAAAACTGAGAGCTCTCACCCTATGCTCTGGAACAAGACAAGGATGTTTACTCTCACCATTACTATTTATCATAGTACTGGAAGTCTCAGCCTCTGCAATCAGACAACAAAAAGAAATAAAAAGCATCCAAATTCACAAGGAAGAAGCTGACCTTTCACTATTTTTAGAAGACACGATTCACTGTGTAGAAAACCTGAAAGACTCCACTAAAAAATATTGCTAGTAGTCATACACAAATGCAGCAAAATCATAGGATATAAAATCAATGTGCAGAAATCTGTTGCATTCCTATACATCAAGAACAAAGCAGCAAAAAAAGAAATCAAGGAATTGGTTCCATTTACAATTGTACCAAAACCAATAAGATTCTTAGGAATACATATAACTAAAGAAGTAAAATATCTATACACTGATAACTGTAGAGCACTTATGAAAGAAATTAAAGAGGACACAAAGAAATGGAAACACATTCCATGCTCATGGTTTGGAAGGACAAACATTGTTAAAATGTCTATACTATCCAAAGCAATCTATACATTGAATGCAATTGCCATCAAAATACCACCAGCATTTTTCACAGAACTAGAAAAAGCAATCCTAAAATTTGTATGGAACCACAAGAAAACCCAAATAACCAAAGCAACTCTGAAAAAGAAAAACAAAGCTGGTGGCATCACAATTTTGGACTTCAAGCTCTATTGCAAAGCTGTAGTCATGAAGACTGTATGGTGCTGGCACAAAAACAGATACATAGATCAATGGAATAGAAAAACAAACTCAGAAATGGACTCACAACTATATGGTCAACTAATCTTCCACAAAACAAGAATGAATGTCCAGTGGAAAAAAGAGACAGTCTCTTCAAAAATAGTGTTGGGAAAATTAGAGCACAACATACAGAAGAACGAATCCGGACCACTTTATTACACCACACAAAAAAATAAATTCAAAATGGTTGAAAGACCTTAATGTGAGACAAAAAACTATCAAAATCCTAAAGAAGAACACAGGCAGAAACTTCTTTGACCTTGGCCATAGCAACTTCTTCTTAGACATGTCACCAGAGGCTAGAGAAACAAAAGCAAAAATGAACTACGGGGATTTCATCAAGATGAAAAGCTCTTGCACAGCAGAGGAAATAATCAATAAAACTAAAAGGCAGCCTATGGAATGGGAGAAGATATTTGCAAGTGACGTATCTGTTAAAAGGTTAGTATCCAAACACAGCAGAGGAAATAACCAACAAAACTGAAAGGCAGCCTATGGGATGGGAGAAGATATTTGCAAATGACATATCTGATGAAAGGTTAGTATCCAAAATCTACAAAGAACTTATCAAACTCAACACCCAAAAAACAAATGACCCAGTTAAGAAATGGGCAGAATACATGAATAGACACTTTTCCTGGGATTGAGCTGTGTGTTGGGCTCCCTGCTCAGCGAGGAATCTGCTTCTCCCTCTCCCTTTGCCCCTTCCCACCCCCCTGCTCGTATTCTCTTTCTCGAATAAATAAATAAAATCTTAAAAAAATAAATTTCTCCTTATCCTTTCATAATCACCTGGTTGCTATTTTCCTGTAGCTCCTTTTCAACCTGAGTTTCATGACTATACACAGGTCTGATTACTAAGGGATAAATCAATGAGGATGTAAATTGATTTGAAATCACTGAAGAATAAAGACTTTGTATATAATAGATAATAATTTGTTTGCTTGTTAGATGTAATGAAAATTATAAACCTTGGGGCACCTGGGTGGCTCAGTGGATTAAGTCTCTGCCTTCGGCTCAGGTCATGATCTCAGGCTCCTGGGATCAAGCCCCACATGGGGCTCTCTGCTCAGCAGGGAGCCTGCTTCTCCCTCTCTCTCTGCCTGCCTCTCTGCCTACTTGAGATCTCTCTCTCTCTCTGACAAATAAATAAATAAAATCTTTAAAAAAATTATAAACCTTTGGATGTATATTGCTTGATGATTTTCACTCAGTTAAATTTCCTGTTCAAATACTGTGAGTGTCCAGAAATATCTTACCTGCTTTTAATATCTGTTCCATGTTTTTAGATCTCCAGTGTTGTTTAGTATTCTATATTTAAAGCAATGGTAGGTTTTTAGCTTTATATTTTATTTCCTTCATTAGGTCCCTTTATAAATCTGGAACATTGAAAAAACCCAGAACATATATTTCCTTTTCTTGTGATTATGTATCAGTGCAAGCAATTTGACATTATTTTTATATAACAGACTATTGTTCTTGACTTGTTAAGCAAGTACTAATTATGATGAGGCCAAGCCTGAAAAGTAAAACCTTCCTTAATCTCTTGAGTCTGCAAGTAACCGTATGAGCAATCTTTTGTAAATTTATGATGCGTAGTTTCAAAAACTGTATCCATAATATACAAATTAGACTGGATGAATGTAAATAAATAGTACCTTAGAGTTTACTTTTATTTTTATTTTGGATATTGGCTTTTTAAAAATAATTGGTTTTTGCTGACCTTTATCCTTTTTCCCAGAATAAATATGACACCACATATTTGCTCAAATAAAACACATTCCCATCTTAATTTTTTATTTTAAGAAAAATAAGTCAGGGAATGGACTGAAAAATATACATTATTATATTTTTATGCTAATAAGCACTGAAAAGCAATAAGCTATTTCTTTGCTTATGTCTGATATCAGTTGTCCTACACCTGGCAGTATCTGAAAGTATAATTTAATAATTCTAATAATAAAAATACAGTGAAAGATAAAGTGAATATGAGGGGAAGAAAAGTAGGTGCATCTGATAGTTTAAGATTAAAACATTTATTTCTGCTATATGTATTTACTTGTTGAAGACTAAAACATGTATCACTTGGATTAATATGCCCAGAGAGAGAATAAAATATAACATTTGCCAGCTTACCTCTCTTTCCAGTCTTAAAAATCTAGGGTTTTATAAATTTAATTATATACATTTCCAGATTTTTATAAAACAGCAAAATATGCTTTTTATAAAAGATTTACTAAGTGTAATTTAAAAATTCTCTGCATAAAACTCTAGGTTATTTCATCATAAACCAGATTTTATTTTGATTATGTAACCAGAATCCTTCAATCTTTAAGGTAATTAGAGCTTTTCTTACACCTTTATTAATGTATGTTTGCATTAAGCAAGTACCCGGATCCCCACCTCCAATAAGCAACATAGGAATGTGAATCAGAATAATTATTGCATGTTTTATTCTGAAATTCTACCCATGAATCAGTTAATTCATATAGAGATCTGCTAAGCTTATGATGCCATTTGTATTTCTTAATCCTTCTTTTATTAGCTATACTTATGAGAAAATTATACCATTATTTTCCTACAAGCCTCAAGCCTCAACTAATTTGTGTAGTCAAAAATATTTCAAGTGGCCTTTCTTACAAACTTAAGAATTATTCATACTGTGTGTCTCAGTTTGACTGAATATGTCTCATTATTCATACATGTGTACTTTATTCTACTGGTAAGAATAAGCACTCAGGAAGCACACTGTTAATAGTACTTGAGGCTTGTTGTACTTGTCAGTGGTTCTTGGCCTTTATTTTTCTGTCATTGCTATGTCCTTTCCCTGTTTGTTTGTTACATGTTTTGTTTAGTGCTAGTCATTTATTAACATTATTTTTAGTAAAGACAAGGTTGATTTATGACTCAGGGGAGAAAGAGATTTTATCTTCCAACCTTTGGAATTCTGGCAACTGATCTGACAGTTGTGGACATTTTCCAGCATTATATGGTGACAATAGAAAGGGTATTTGGAAAACAAAATTATGTCCATCAATTATTAATCTATATGCTTTCCTCCCCCTACCCACTGAGCCTCTAACATTAAAATTTCATTTCCATCAATATTTGTGAAAGATGAAATTTACAGTTTTGTTATTCCAACTCTTCTCTTTCAATTCTAGTTTTATAAAATCCCAAGGTTCAAATAACACTTAAAACATTTTATTGTTTCATTGAAGTTGTTATGTTATGGATTTGAAGCAATTTAAATTCTGAGTCTTGTAAAACAACAGAGGCATACACTTTAAGAAGGTCTGAACATTAAAAGTGGATTTTCGTGAGAGGATATCTCAGATGGACCCTGCAGATCTGCAGGGGAACATTCCAGGCAGAGGCATGCCTATTCAGCTCATAAAGGGAGTCCCTGTGCCGGGGAAAACATGGGCACAAAAGGAATAGTAGAAGTCAAAGTCAAAAATGTTAACTGGGATCTAGTTTTTGTAAACTCTTAGAGCATTGTAAGATCATTTGCTTTAACAAGTCATTTAGGAAGATATTAACAAGTTTTGAGTATGCACTAATTTATGACATGCACTAAATTATATCCTATCAGAAGCATTATAGATAAAATAAAATTTAAAAAAGAAGCATTATGGATTGTGGACTCTAATGTGGGTAGACCATAAACTCCATAAACCAATTAGAATATTGCTTTAAGAGATGGCAAAAATCCAAGTGGGATGAGAGTGGCTTTTAGTATAAAGGTGATAAGAAGTGATTGGATTTTTGTTAGTTTTGAAAGGTTTGTTGACAGATTTGATGTGGAATGTGAAAAAAAGGAGGTATCAAAGATGAATTTAAGAATTTTGGCCTAATCAACTAGAAGAATGATATTGCCGTTTGTGTAAAAGGGAAGGCTGTAAGAGCAGGTTGCATCTGGTAAAAGTGAGAAGTTCAGTTTTGAACATATTAAATTTAATTTGCCAATTAGTTAACTATGAAACTATGTACATGTAAATGTTGGTATGTGTATTTATATTTATGTGTGTGTGTGTGTGGGTGTGTGTGTGTGTATACACACATATGTATTTCTGGAATTCAGGGGAAAAGTCTGCTAGAGTTATAAATTTTGAAGTTATCTGCGTAGAATGTTATTTCCTGGAGCTCAATGAGATCACTCAAGGAGACAGTGTATAGAGAAAAAAGAGAGAGAGAGAGAGAGAGAGAGAGAGAGAGAGAGAGAGAGAAAGAGAGAGAGAGAGAGAGTGTATAAGAATTAAGTCCTGAAACATTCCAATATTAAATGGTAGGAAAGACTAGAGACCAGAAGGAGTGATTGGTGATGTTGGAGGAAACTCAGGACAGCAATGTGATCAGATCAATGTGACCAAAAACAGTTAAGTCAAGGGAGTGTTTAAAGGAAGATGCAGCTGGGGCCCCTGGGTGGCTCACTCGGTTAAGCGTCTGTGTTCAGCTCAGGTCACAATCCCAGGGTCTTGGTATCGAGCCCCACGCTGGGCTTCCTGCTCAGTGGGGAGTCTGCTTCCCCCTCTTCCTCTGCCTCTCCCTCTCTCTCTACCCCCCCATAAATAAATAAATAAATAAAATCTTTAAAGAAAAATGGAGCAATCTCTGGGGTGAAATAATAATGTATACACACCAAGTAGGCTGGTGACAGAAAATAAACTATTATTAGAATTAGTAATATTGATAGTCTCTGATGATTTATAAAAAAAAAGTTACGCACACACACAGAAGAATTTTGGTGAAAATATGGCTGATTGAAACTATTAGAATGCTCTCGGAAGAAAATGGGAGAAAAACAAATCAACTAGAGACAGTATAAGTGATGCTTCATCGAAGTTGACATAAAGGGAAAGGAGAGGGTTTTTTTTCCCCTAATCTATAAGACAAATAATAAGTAATAGTGGCACATCTGAACATTCATGGGAATCACTATGGAGAGGTAAAAAGGAAACATGAATCACTGGGACAACGTTCTTACACAGCAATGTAGGATGAAATCCAGAGGACGGAAGAGTATTAAGAGCACAGGGCTCATCCATATCCACAGGACAGTGCTCAGAATTTTGTGGACGTAACTCCTGGCAGATATATAACATGATGGGATTTCATGGCATGTTTTTTCCATCTGCTTTCATTTTATCAATACATGAAAAAGTGTGTATTCCTATACATTAGGAATGAACAATGTGTACAATATGTATATATTGCATATAAAATGAATATCTGGAAAGAGTTTAAAGTCATTTAAAAATAAAGGCAATTAAAAATAAATATGCCTGGTAAACAAAGAGCTTCTGCATCTGTGTTGCTAGCCAAGATAGCTGGTACAGGGTAGACTCACAGGGAAGCTAATGAGGTTTGAACTTCAAGGCTGCTTAATGTTAAATTCACAGTTTTATTTATTTTTCTTAAAGAGGAGTTTACTTAGAAGAAGTTTTGTACTCCATCTGCCCATTGATCTTCCTTTAACTGACTTGGGAAAACAATGGCCTAAGCTTTTTCTGCCTTATAAATCTTGAGAAAGCACCTCTTGACAGATTTCAACCTGGAACCTGGAACTAGGCAGAAAAATAGATTCTGGGAAATATAGTTCCCTTGTCTTTCAAGAAACTATGGATGATGTTGAGTTGACAAGAGACTATCTATCCAAGCATACCATTATAAGGAAGAAAGTGCAACTAATTGACTAAGGAGATTAAGGAGACTTTAAGCCAGCCATTCAAGGGACTAAAGTTTAATGTGAAGAAACATTTATGTATTAGCACATCTGAAAGTGGTTAACAGTGAAGTGTTCATCGAAATCTGGTTGATGCTGAAATGACATAGAAGGGTAATGATTAGTTTGGAATGAAAAAGTAGAAGAAAGAGAGAACAAAGGATTTTCAAGATGTCTCCAGGAATGTTAAGTGAAAAAGGTATCCTGATTATAAGGTCTGTTTGGCATTCACTAATAATGCATTCAACACATTTATCAGTCATTCAGTCTTAGGTACTAAGGATATTATTTAAAACAAAGCAGGAATGGCCTCTCTCTTCACAAGACTTATATCTAGACCATCACCGTCCAGTTGAAATAGAAGTCCAGCCCTAAAGGTGAGCCACATATGTGATTTTAAATTTTCTTACAGCTGCAATAAAAAAGTAAAAAAAAAAGAAATTAATTTTAATAATTTTAATAAATTCAGTGTATCCAAAATATGTATTATCATTTCAACATTTAATCCATGTAAAAATTGTTAATAATACATTTTACCTTCTATTTCTTTTTTGGTACCATCTTCAAATTCTGTCATGTATTTTACACCTATAGTACATCCCAAATCGGATTTGTCATTTTGGAAGTGCTCAGTGTGGTTGGTGACTACAGCATTGACCAGCACCAATCTTGTAGACAGTTGGAAGTTTAGCCAGAGTAATAATTCAGGAGCCCATTATGAAAAAGTCCTGTACTTGCAATTTAGACCACATATCAGTATGTGGTGATCCATCTAGATAATGCTATCTGTTAAGCTGATTTGAGCTTCCTTTATGAGAGAATTCACATGAACCAAAAAGTATATAATAATTCCAAAAAGTATATAATAGTATCACTGATAAATTGGATATGTAAATAAAGTTAACTTACAATATCCATTCCATGCCACCATTGCCTCTGCAAGCATACACTCTTCTTTAACTTTAATGTATATTGGCATACCAAACTTTTGGACCTTCCTCCTTTTCATTAAGACAAATACAAGTTGGGAGGGAGATTGAGTATAACTTAGCCCTTCCTTATGGGAAGCTGGATTTGGGGTTCAGAAAATCCTGTACATTTTTTTAAAAGATTTTATTTATTTATTTATTTGAAAGAGAGAGAGAGAGAGCCCTCATGAGAGAGAGCACAAGCAGGGGGAGAGGCAGAGGGAGAGGGAGAAGCAGGTTATGACTGAGCAGAGAGCCAGATGTGGGGCTAGATCCCAGGAACCCAGAATCATGACCTAAGCCAAAGGCAGACCCTTAACCAACTGAGCCACCCAGGGTTAGTTTGGTTATAATGAAACAGAGATTTTAAAATGGCTAAATCTATCATATATTTATAAAATTAATTTCTAAAAGTTTCTTTAAATCTCAAAAACATGCAAAATATCTGTGGATTATTTCCCTTAATTTTCTAATTTATTGTGATAATTGAGGACAAGATGCTTATCAAAGTCTGTGGAATACTGGTGTTGTTCTAACATCATCAGCTAAATATACCACAGTTGAACATAATCTGAAAGCTATTTTTGAAAAATGTCTGTCATGTCAAACACAGAAGAAAATGGGGTGAATACATATAAAAAGAAACTAAACCTAAATGTAATTCATTTTTATCTTGCCTATCTAGTTGTCTATCTACATATCTACCTATCATTTATCTATTTACTAATCCCTTTCCCATCCCCAACTCTTGCTCTTACTCTTTTGTTAAAAGTTTAAAACCCTGGGAAATTTCAACTAGCGTAATTTATGCACATAGGTGAGTTACATAGTTAGTATTTTCAAATCATATAGTTCCTGTAGTAAACTGGAGAAATTGTATTTAAATTTCTTTGTGGGTGTGTAGTCATAAAGACTGCAAGGTTATAGCTACCTGACTCTTATCATAAAGACTGCAAGGTTATAGCTACCTGACTCTTACATTTCTTTAGTAATGCTCATGATTTAGGATAGAAACTTCATCTGTTTTAGTATGTCAAGGACATAGAAAAATACAAGTGTTTATAAACTAAAGAAAGAAACGAGAGCCAGAAGACTGGGAAATTGTAGAAAGATTAATAATATCATTGGAAATCCAATTTGCCTGAACAGAAAATCATATTTTCTGGGAGAAATATTAATACCAGAGATGTCTAAGTGGGTTATTTAAAGATTAGATTTCAAAGGATGGAGGAGTAAGAACAAAAACAAGGTCAAACAAATAAGGACTAATATTGTAGAAATGAGATCTTACTGAGGATTGATTGCCACTTATTTAAATACCTTTTGATGGTGGTAAAACATAAAATTTTAAAAGTATTTGTGGAAATCACTAAGTACATTTTGTTCAAATTAGGCCAAAGATATTAAGATACCGTAGTGTCAGATAATGGACGAGTACTAGGAGAGAAAAGGATGTGAACTTCGTGGACAGGTTCTCAAATCCTGGCTGTACAGGAATGACAGTGGTGGAGTTCATTTCTGCAGAAAAGATTAATGAATACCACCATCCACCACTTCATGTGATTTCTTTCCTTTTAAGATGTTAACACATTTTCAGGAAATGCAGATTCTGGGTGAAATCTGTCTCAATGTTTCCATATATTGTAAATATGGTTTCAACAGTCACGTTATGACAACTCTGCAGCAATTTTTGGGCCCTGGACAGATTATGTTTTTCTTTTTGCAGTTTCTAAATTGTTAAAGAGACTCCATCTCTCCCCAAATATATTTTTAGGGACTTTCTTCATGACCAGCTTATTTTAAATGTAGGGAATTTCATTTTATAAGTATTAATGTGATCTTTCATTTTTCTAATCAGTTTCATTGAAGAATGCCAAGACAATTCATGAGAACTTATTTAAAAATTACCCAGAAGTTCCTCAGCTTTCAAATCTGCTCAAAAATAGAATGGTAAAGATACTTTCCCATGGCTAAGCAGCATGCAGGACTGCTTTTTCTACCTTATCTTAGTTCACGTGGTATTCTTTTCCAGGAAAGTATTTGATCTTCAGTTATACCCATGCAGCTTCTATCTATATTTTAAGGGCAATATCAAAAAATTTGCTAATTGCTTCAGATTTAATTAGAGTGAGCTTCCACTCCGTAGTTTCAAGGAAGATTTTTCTTAGTTCACTCTTTTGTTTTGTTTTGTTTTTAGAAATTCTATTCTATTTGTACATTTTGTCTCTTTACGTATATTTTAAACTTCTTGTATCCAAGAACTAAATTTTTACATTGTATTTTCTGTATACCTTCCAATAGCTAGAGTCAATTGACTAGATATAAGTTTTTTTTAAGATTTTATTTATTTATTTGACAGAGAGAGAGACAGCGAGAGCGGGAACACAAGCAGGGGGAGTGGGAAAGGGAGAAGCTGGCTTCTGGCGGAGCAGGGAGCCTAATGTAGGGCTAGATCCCAGGACCCTGGGATCATGACCGGAGCCCAAGGCAGTGGCTTAACCAACTGAGCCACCCAGGCGCCCCTAGATATCAGGTTTTTAATTAATATTTGTTAATGTATTCAGGGATTGTTTCAACTAGTGTATATGAGAGGATAATGAACTGCATGTGAATAATTTTGTTAGTATAGAGAAAATGAGTAAATAAGACGTTCAAATAAAAAATAGTAATTTTTTAGTATAGTTGGTGCACAATGTTACATTAATTTCAGATATACAACAAAGTGATTCACCAACTCTATACTCACTCAATCTCTATACTTAATTTACAACACCATTAAAATACAATTGACTATATTCCCTATACTCTACCTTTTATTCCAATGACTTACTCATTCCACAACTGAAAGCCTGTATCTCCCGCACTCCTTACTGCATTTTTCCCACTCCTCTTCCCTCTGGCAACCATAAGTTTATTTTCTGTATTTTTATATCTGATTCTGCTTTTTATTTGTTTATTCATTTGTTTTCTAGATTCTACATATAAGTGAAATCACATGGTATCTGTTCTTCTCTACCTGACTTTTTTCACTTGGCATAATGACCTCTAAGTCCATTCATGTTGTTGCAAATGGCACGATCTCATTCTTTTTCATGCCTAATAGTCCAGTGTGTGTGTGTGTGTGTGTGTGTGTGTGTACCTTATCTTCCTTATCCACTTATCTATCGATGGACATTTCGGTTCTTTCCATATCTTGATTATTCTAAAAGTGCAAGAAACATAAGTGTGCATATATCTGTTAGAATTAGTGCTTTTGTTTTCTTTGAGTAAATACCTAGTAGTGGAATTATTGGATCATATGGTAGTTCTATTTTTAATTTTTTGAGGAATCTCCATACTGTTTTCCACAATGACTACACCAATTTACATTCCTACTAACACCAAATGGTGGTTCCATTTTCTCCACATCGTTGACAATGTTTGTTATATCATGCCTTTTTGATTCTAGCTCTTTCAAAATGTGTAAGGTGATATCTGTGGTTTGGATTTGCAAAAAATGAAAATAAAAACACAATTGTATGAGGACTTCAATGTTATTAAGAGTTACCAGTCAAATAAATTTCAGAGTGTTTCTAGGTCTGAAGTCTGGAAGATTAGTGATATTTCTAACTTAAATGATTTTGGATGAAAATTATTTTCTTCATTTTTGTCTTTTGAGCTTTTGTTCTACTGGAGAGCATTATGGACCCTGCTTATCATATGAGGCCATGTTCCAAACTCCTTGTTTGAGATCTCAATCTTTTTAATTAAAATACGTTATAAAGTCAACTCCTGAGAATCAACAATAACATCATGGGAAGAGGAAGGAGTGAGAGATTGAGGCAATCATTTATATTACAAATACCAAGCTTAATTATAAATACTAGATATAAGACACCACCATCACCAACACAGTATTATTAAAATTAACATTTATTGCCTGTCATTCTGCTAAGATTTTATTTTATTTCACTCTAACAGTGTAATCAAATAGGTATTGTTATAGTCCTCATTTTATAGAGGAGATTAGGAATCAGACAACTAGAGAAGTTGACAAAGGTTTTACAAAAAGCAAGGGATAAATTTCTACCTACTTGAAAGATTATTGTTCCCAATGGTTAAGAGTCCAGGTTCTGAAGACAGACTGAATGGGTTGGAATTCTACCTGCATCATTTACTTAGACAACCTTAAGAAAATTGCTTAGTTTCTATTGCTTAGTTTCCTCTCTTTCAAAATAGAGTGATTAATAATACTACTTACATTGCAGGTTGTTATAAGGATTAAATGAGCTACTGTATTTATTATTTGTAGTGTCTGGCATGTACTAAGCTTTAAATAATCAAGGGAGCATTTGGTCATAAATATTGAATGTGAACAAAATAGAAAATAATGCTAGAGTAAAGGTCATGAATAGCATTTGTCAATAAGAGAGTCCTTTGTCCCAGCCCTGGTAAACCTATGGACTGAAATTCTTTCTTATTACCACATCAAAATGTTCTGTTTGCTTCCTGCTGGCATGCATGCCCAAGTGATAGATATGCTCTGCTTTACAAATCACACAAAGCTGTGTAACCTTCCTCACAAACCAGAGTCCTAGGGAGGAGGGGTGATTCATTTTCATATATGTTAAAGAGACTAAGCAAAGTGAAATTTAGACCTTGAAGATGAATCTCTACTTTTCTCAGGATTTTAGCTACAGAAGCAAATGCTATCTATATACAAGTCTTATTTTCTGATGCCATGAAATTTTATTTTAGTAAGATGTGAGTGTTGAAACAGTAGATCATCTTCAAGTGTGGGAAGCAGCATCAACATTGCATTCTGTGAACTGTATGCAGGAATATGGTATTTATTTGTCTTTCCCATCCTAAAACACCCAATAGGATATAAAATAGTATTTGTTGAACTGAATTAGCCTTTGTATACTGTATATAACATTGAAAAGAATAACAAAACGCTATGCATACCTTTAGAAACACTTAAGTTAGTAGAAACAATTTCAGACTAGGAATATCTGAAATAATTACAGGAAGGAAAGATCTTTCTTAAATAAATTAAAAAAACAATTAGGCATACACATACTTTTCTCCATGAATCTTTCGGGATTTTCTTGAATTCTTGTTATTTCTTTTATAATATACGAGGATGAGGCAAGACCATGAGTGAAGAATTTGTCTGAGTTCATTGGAGAGCTGCAGTTCTCTCTACACACTGTTGAAGTGCTTGTTTTAGAAAAGTTGATGGGATGCAAGGATGGCAGTCAGTGAAAAAGTGATGTGCAGAGACCTCTAGAGACTGGAGAGCTTAACTACACTTAATACTCTGCAGATATGGTTCAATGCTATACAGTAATTGAATTACTCGGGGAGCTATAATACAGCTATAAAGAGAACAAGGTACAATTCTATTCCTAGTGATGTGGTTAAAATCATTGTTCTCAAAAGCCTTATGCTTTTGGCTATTTTCCCCTTAATGAGTTAATTAAGGTAAAATATGTTTTACATTTGCTCTACTGCAAAAACAATGATTAAACAACAGATGTTCAGACCAAAGAAATATAAATTATCAATGTGTGCAGAATATTTATTTTTAGAAAAACATAGTAAGCATTTACCTGCTGTCATGACATAAGGATATTCTATTTACCTTACCATTTATTTGTTTTGAAAAAAATAAAAAAAGTTGGTGTTACATTTATTTTCCTTTTCTGGTATATTGGACTTCACCTTTTGATACCTTTGACTGTGCCTGAAAAACTTACTAAATGCCTATCATGAGTCCTATAAGAATTTATTAAAATGAAAATGCCAGTTTACAATATTGTAAACACATTTTACAGTTAGTTGTGTACTCATATTAACTGCTTTTCCTCTGTACAGTAAGTTGCGAATGGTGACTATTTCCTGATACAAAGGAACAGATCAATTAAAAAGTATTGCTTCTCCATCATTCATTCCCGTTCTCCTTCCTCTCTCCAGCCCAGAGATCACAATGCCAGTGCCGTGCTTTTGGAATAATGGAGTCCCATTTGCAGTAGAGAATTATACAGCTTTTGAAGACAACTTCTGCTTTTCTACTAGGTTTCTTGAAATTTAGAACACCTGACCATGGGATATAAGGATTGTCCATCATCAGAACGGGTTCTCTCAGCTCCATCAAGTTTTGGAATTACAATAATAATACATTGTAAAGTGGGAAGTCTACATGCAAGATTGAGTATGAGCAAGACCAGAAGGCCCAGGCAAACTGCATGCAGAGGAAGACCAGACCCTGTATGTATCTATCACTATTTCCTCAGTTTATACTTACCTATGGTCAAAAGAGAGGTATATCAGGAGGAAAATGGCCCGTCTTGTTTTACAAATGGGTCAGCTCAAATGTGGGAGCAAGGTAAAAATAATCAGCAACTGCACTGCAGTCTCATTCGGGGCTGGCCTTGAAAGACAGAGGCAAGGGAACTATCTCTCAGTGGGTAGAGGTTTAGGCTGTACACGCAGTCATTAATTTAGTGTGGAAAAAAGTGCTTTAAGGTTGACGTATATACTGACTCATTCCTAGTGACAAGTAGCCTGGCAGGGGTCTGGAAGGAGAACAATTAGATGAGGGACAAATTTGTTTAAGGTTGAGTCATGTAGATGGACATATGGGAGTAGATAAGAAATGAGAAGATGTTTGTATGTATATTCTCATCAGAGATCATCCATGGGAGAGGCACAGAACAACCAAACAAATAAAATAACTTAAATTCAGCCAATAAGCTTTTGTTATCAGTGATTCCAGGGCTGACATGGTAGACACATTTTAAAAAAGTGGTCACAAAGGCAGATAGGGAGCTGACACTCAAACTGAACAGCATAGGTCTTCACTTAACAAGGTTTTTCTAGCAACTGCCACCCTAAATGTTCAACCTGCTAGCAACAGAGAGTGGTACTAAAATCCTATAATGGCATCATTCTTTGAGGAAATCACTTTATAGCAGATTGACATTTGGTGTTCCTTCCAACCTAGAAGACCAGAAATTTATTGTGAGAAGAATAGATACAAATTCCAGGTATGATTTTGCCTTTTCTGTACCCAAGTTTCTCAGCCATCACCAGTATTTGAAGGCTCATGAAGTATATGATTCATTGGCATGTAATCCTTCATACAATTGAGTTTATACAAAGGAGACACTGTATCATGAAGAATATAGTGAATTAGGCCATGACAATGGAATTCCCTGCCTCATCATACACCACACCTGTCCAAAGTTGCCACTTTGATAGAACATTGGGAAAGCATACTGAAGTCACAATTGAATTGTCACCTCTGAAATGATACTTTAAAAGGACAGAGATTCATTCTCCAGGATGTAATATACCTCCTCACAAAAACATTTATGTGGCTCTTAGCCCCAATATGAAGATTATATAGACTTACATATTAAGTAATGAAAACAGTATAACTAGTCCTAATAACTCCCTTGAGGAATTGTCTTCATGGCTTCACAGTATTAAAGTATTAAAGGTCCTGATTTCCAAAGGAAGAACATTTCTGCCTGGAACACAACAAAAATCCATTGAGCTGTGGCAACTGCCTGGACACAGGCTCATTTTTGTCCATGATCCATCAGGCGCCAAGAAGAATGAATGTTTTCACAGGTGTAGTTGATTGTGATAATCAAGAGAGGAAACGATGCTAAAAAACAATGGAGTCAAGGAGAAGTATGTTTGTAGCTTGATAATCCACTTCTGTACTGCTAAATATCTCTTCGCTAATTTTGATAGTAAATGTGCAACTGGAATTAAGATGGCATGGTGTTCAGAGTCCCAGGACCCTCAGGGATGAAGATCTGGCTCAGCCCATCAGCTAAGCCATCAGTGGTGCTGGTGGAAGGTAAAAAGGATGGCAGAGAAGGGAGAAAGTGAGTATTATCCTGGCCCTGAAATGAGGGGCCGTCATGTGAAATGTAGTTCAACTCCCTTACTTTCCTTGTCTAAGTTTTCTTCAAGAAGAGAGACTCTATAGACTCTCACAGAACTGCTTCCTGATTGTATATGTAAAATTGGATCTGAACGGGATAAATCATGGAGCACACGCAGATACACTACCCAATATTCACCTTTAAGGAAGGGCTTGTTGCCATACCTGTAGGGAATGCTGCCAGCAGAAAGCCTTCAGCTCTAGTCTCTCCAGGAATTACCTCAGTTGTAGAGAACCACCTTGCCTAGTCATGATCTGAGGTGGTACCCCGGATCTATGAGTGGTCCAGGTGGAAGGATGTAGTCTAGCTCAATAAGGACAACTCTCAGATGCTTTTTCAATTTCATAACCTCTCCCTTGCCCCCATGGTACTGGCTGAAACTGGCAGGTCTGAATCTAACTTGACTTCTTTGCCTATTTTTGGCTTCTTCTCCTTCCCTCCAAGTGCCCTCTTAACAAATATTCTAAAGACTAAATTTTTTCAGAATCTTTTTCATATTGAACAAAACCTGCAACAAATCTTATTCTTGATCCATATACTTTGTCTTGTATATTTTGAGGTTACATTTTTTGACCTGTACAATTTCGTGAATAGTATTCACTTAATGGGTAATGTAAATTTTATCATTATTAAATGACCATCTTTATTCTCTGTAGTGATTTTATCTTAAATTCCACTTTGCCTGAGATTAATTTTGCTACCTATGCTTTAATTTTGTTTATGCCTGTTTATCCTTTTTGAATATATATCTCCATTCCTTTAGGTGTGTATTTTATAAATAGCATATATTTAAATCTTTTAAAAATCTAATTTAATAGTTCCTCTTAATAGAGGGGCTGAAATTTTCTGTTTACAGTTGTAATTTATATGCTTGGTGTTATTGACTTTATAATTGTATTTCTCTTATTTGTTCCTTTTTATTCTTTTTTTAAAGATTTTATTTATTTATTTCACAGAGGGAGAGAAATCACAAGGAGGCAGAGAGGCAGGCAGAGAGAGAGAGGGGGAAGCAGGCTCCCCGCTGAGCAGGGAGCCCAATGCGGGCCTCGATCCCAGGACCCTGAGATCATGACCTGAGCTGAAAGCAGAGGCTTTAACCCACTGAGCCACCCAGGTGCCCCCTTTTCATTCTTATATTTATTCTTTTTCTTCTCTCTCTTACTATGTGGTTTATGTTTAGTTTTTGTTCATATTCTCCAGTGATTTTAGAGGCATATGCCACTCTTACACTTGGCAGCAGTTAACATAAAGTTTAAAGTAGGCACCTCTGCTTTTCAAAGCCTTGCAGACAATATGTGGGGAAAATAACTTCATAACCGAAAGAGCATAAGCAGTCTATCTCTGGTGCATTTTAATTTACACTTGATCCTAAGAAACTCATTATAGGAAATGAGTTTTTAACAGTTCTTTCTTAGCAACATAAGGCAATGAGCAATTTAGATACACAAGAACATTTTACATTTTTGGATCCAAATTTTGTGATTTTAGAATTTTTTGTTTACATTTTAAAAATGACTAACACTAAACTAACTCAAATGTAGTTTGATGTTGAAAGGAATTTAGCTCAGTTTGTGAGTATTTATGCAGAATCCCTCTTGAAACCAAAATAATTTTACTGAAATCAACCATAGTTTCCTTAACAACACATTTAGAAAATACTGTGTATGTTTTCCCAGCAAACAAACCATTCAGAACCCACAAATTTGATGTTTCTGCTAACCTTTTCATCAAAAGCTGTTTCAAAGAAGATGTGAGAAGATTAGCAAATGATTAGTTTAAACTTTCTATTTTAGTGTAATCAAATAGTTCACATTTCTAGATTGCATTTTTTTTAATAGACCAGTATTATTTTCTTACTCAGCCCAGCTGTTTTTGACAGACAGAATAGTGCAATTTGGGAAGAAGTGGCAAGGGAAGTTTATAATCTAACTACAGAGATGGAAAATTACCTCAGTACCAAATATGAAGGGAATCTACAAAATAAAATGAAATGCCACAATTCCCTGCAATGACATAAAAGAACTGGACGTGGGGAGGACTTGAGTGTTTGCTTTGACTGTATCATGCAGTACATTCTAATTCTTTTTGTATTAAGAAATTTGCAGTTCTCAGGTATGTTACAGATATAACATATTTCTGTCATTATCAACTAAAAACTTGTGTTTACCTATCCATAATTCTAGTCAATATAATTTCATTTTTTATGTATTACTCTGAATATTGTGACAATTATTTGATATGCCCTAGTCTAAGTCATTAATAACAAAAAAGTTAGATATGAAAATAATTGATGCAAAGCTGTTTTCAGTTATTTCTCTACATTTTTACAGTGTTTTATTAAAATTTATTTGATTATATATTTTTTAAGATTTTATTTATTTATTTGACAGAGATAGATTACAAGTAGGCAGAGAGGCAGGCAGAGAGGGGAGGAAGCCGGCTCCCTGCTGAGCAGAGAGCCGGATATGGGTTTGATCCCAGGACGCTGAGATCATGACCTGAGCCGAAGGCAGAGGCTTAACCACTGAGCCACCCAGGCGCCCCAATTATATGGTTTTTAAATTTATTTTCATGGAGAAGTCATGCATCAAGTCATGCATAGAATTATATTAAAATCTATTTCTCTATTCCATCAATAAGTAGAAATAATTTCTAGTAATAATGCTCATGTTAGGGTCATTATTAACAACCCTATCCAAATCTCATCCCCTGCCAAAATTTTTTCAAAAGTTGATATGAATTTTTATATTTACATATAAATAAATATACAATTTTTCAATTATTTTATTGTGATAAAATACATTCACATAAAATTTATGATCATACCATTGTAAGTGTATAGTACATTCATATTCCCCTGTGGCTATCACCACTGTCCATCTCCAGAACCATTTTATCTTACAAACCTGATGCTATATCCATTAAGCAACTCCCCATCCCCCCACTGCCCCAGCTGATGGCAACCACCATCTACTTTCTATCTCTATAATTTTGACTACTCTAAGTGCATCATGTAAGTATTTAGATCAAGCCATATTTGTCTTTTTGTGACTGACTTTTTTGACTTAGCATAATATTGTCAAGATCTACCCATGTTGCAGTTGAATATGAGTGCACAAATATCTTTTTTGAGACTCAACTTTCAGTTCTTTGGGGTATATAACCAGAAGTGGAATTGCTGGATCATATAGTAATTCTATTTTTAATTTTGTGAGGAACTACCACCCTGTTTTCTTGCAGAGGTTTTGCCATTTTACATTCCCACCAACAGTGCACAAGGATTCCAGTTTCTTCACATCCAATTTCTCCACATCATAACTAACAGATTTTTTTCTGGTTATGTTGAAAATACTGTCCAATACTCAATGAATGGTCTTGACACCCCTGTCAAAAATCATTCAACCATGTGTGCAAGGGTTTATTTCTGAGCTTTCTATTCTATTCCATTAGTCTATATGTCTATCTTTATGATAGTGCATTGTTTTAATTATTTTAACTTTGTGCTTATTGGCAATTTGGATATCATCTTTAGAGAAACGTCTACTCAAGTCCTTTGCCTATTTCTGAATTAGGTTATTTGGGATTTTTTTGCTGTGGAGTTTTAGATATTCACTATTCTGAATATTAATCCATTATCATATAGATGATTTACAAATATTTTCTCCCATTCCTTGGTTGTGTTTTCATTCTGTTGGTAGTGTCCATTAATGCACAAAAGTTTTTAGCTGTTATGAACCCCAGTTTGCCTATTTTTCCTTTTGTTGCCATTGCCTTTGATGTCGTATCTAAGAAATTATTGCCAAATCCAATGTTACGAGTATTTGCCTCATATTTTCTTCTAAGATTTCTATAATATTAGGTCCTACATTTAGATAATGGATTAATTTTGAGTTAATTACTATATATGGTGTTAGGTAAGGGTCCAACTTCATTCTTTTCCATGTGGTTATCCAGATTTCCCAGGATCATTTATTGAAAAGACTTTCCTATCCCCAGTGAATGGTCTTGACATTCTTATCAAAAATCATTCGAGCTGGGGTGCCTGGGTGGCTAAGTGGTTTAAGCCTCTGCCCTCAGCTCAGGTCCTGATCTCAGGGTCCTGAGATCAAGCCCCGTATCTGGCTCCCTGTTTAGTGGGGAGCCTGCTTCCCCCTCTCCCTCTGCTTGCTTCTCTTCCTACTTGTGATCTCTCCCTCTGTCAAATAAATAAATAAATAAAATCTTAAAAAAAATCATTCAAGCATATATGTGAGAGTTTATTTCTGGGCCTTCTATTCTATCCCATGTGTCTACATGTTTATCTTTCTGATAGCACTACCTTGTTTTGATTACTGTAGCTTTGCAGCAAGTTTTGAAACCAGAAAGTGTGAATCTTCTAGATTTGTTCTCTTTCAAGATTGTCCTGGCAATTCAAGGTCTTTGAAGATTCCCTATGAAATATAGGATGGGTTTTTCTATCTCTGCAAAAGATGTCATCAGAATTTTGATAGGGATTGTAGTCTGTAGGTAGCTTTGGGCAATATTGATATTTTAATATTAAGCTGTACAATGCATAAGCAACTTTTTCATTTATTTATGTCTTTAATTTCTTTCAGTAATGTATTTTAGTTTTAGTTATACATTTTTTACCTCCTTAGTTAATTCCTTTTTTATTCTTTTTTCTTTTTTTAAGTGTTCAATGATTCACTAGTTGTGTATAACACCCAGGACTCATCACAACATGAGCCCTCCTTAATACCCATCACCAAGCTTTAAAAACAAAACAAAACAAAACAAAACAAAAAACTTTAATGCTATTGTTAATGGAATTGTTTTCTTAAATTCATTTTCATATCGTTCATTGTTAGTGAATAACAATGCAATTGATTTTTGTGCATTGCCTTTGAATCATGCTACTTTACTGAATTTTTAGTTCTAAATTCTGCGTGTGTGTGTGTGTGTGTGTGCATGTGTAAATTTTGGACTTTGTATTTATAAGATATCATCTACATATGGAGGTAATTTTACTATTTCCTTTTTTGTTTGTTTGTTTCCCCATTTTATTTTTATTTTTTAATTTTTTTTAAAATTCTTTGCCCCAGGGGTACAGGTCTGTGAATCATCCGGCTTACATCTTTCACAGCATTTACCAAAGCACAAATCCTCCCCAATGTCTATAACCCATCCACCCTATCCCTACCCTCCCACCCCCCAGTAACCCTCAGTTTGTTTTGTGAGATTAGGAGTCTCTTATAGTTTGTCTCCTTCCCCACTACTATTTCCTTTTTAATTTGGACAACTTTATTTCTTATCTTAGACTAATAGCTCTGGCTAGAACTTTCAGCACTATGAATAGTGGTAAAATCTAGCATCCTTCCCTTGTTCCTGATCTTAGAGGAAATGTTTTCAATTGCTTAGCATTGTATCATGTTTGTTGTGGGTTTTTCATATTTGATTTTTATTATGTTTTTTTTATTATTATGTAGCATCCTCTTATTCCTAGTTTGTTGAGTGTTTTTTTTTTAAGATTTTATTTATTTGACACAGAGAGAGAGATCACAAGTAGGCAGAGAGGCAGACAGAGAGAGAGGAGGAAGCAGGCTCCCTGCTGAGCAGAGAGCCTGATGCGGGGCTGGATCCCAGGACCCTGAGATCATGACCTGAGCCGAAGGCAAAGGATTTAACCCACTGAGCCACCCAGGCGCCCATGTTGAGTGTTTTTATCATGAAAGTGTATTGAATTTTATCTGCTTTTTGGCATCTGCTGAGATGATCACTTTTTTGTCTTCATTTTCTTAATATGGCATAGTCAATTGATCAATTGTTGTATAATGAAGCATCCTTGTCTTTCAGGAATAAATCTTACTTGGTCATGGTGTAACTGCTTTTAATATTCCACTAAATTTAGTTTGCTAGTATTTTGCTGAGGATTTTCAAATCAGTGTTTAAAAGGGATACTGTCTGTATTTTTCTTTTTTAATAGTGTTTTTGTCCGGCTTTGATATCAGGCTTATACTGATCTCACAGAATGAGTCGAGAAGTGTTCCTTCCTCTTCCGTTATTTGGACAAGTTTGGGAGGGGTTGGTGTTAGTTTTTTTTAAATGGTAGAATTCAATGAAACCATAAGATCCAGGAATTTTAACTACTGATTCAATTACCTAGCTAACTCTAGGTCAATCAAGATTTTCTATTTCTTCGTGGTTTATGCTGTATAAGTTTTTGTTACTAGGAATTTGTCCATTTAATCTAAGCTATTCAATTTGTTGGCATGCAATTGCTCACTATACTCTCTTAATGATCTTTTTTTATTTCTGTATAATTGGTGGTAATGGCCCCATATTAATACATGTAGCTAAAGATTTGTGTATTTTGTGGATCTTTTCAAAGACCAACATTTGGGGCGCCTGGGTGGCTCAGTTGGTTAAGCAGCTGCCTTCAGCTCAGGTCATGATCCCAGAGTCCTGGGATCGAGTCCTGCATCGGGTTCTCTGCTCGTGGAAAGCCTGCTTCTCCCTCTCCCCTCTGCCTGCCGCTCTGCCTACTTGTGCTCTCTCTGTGTCAAATAAATAAATAAAATCTTTAAAAAAAAAAAAAAGACCAACATTTGGTTTCATTGATTTTCTCAATTTTTTTTAATATTCTCCATTTTATTTTTCTCTTCTCTAATCTTTATTATATCCTTTTTGCTAGCTTTGGGTTTGGCTTGGTCCTTCTTTTTCTTCCCTAGATGATAAAGTTAGGTTATTTAAGAGCTTTCTTGTTTTTTAATGAAAGTGTTTATAGCTATAAGTATCCGCATTTGCATTGTTTTTGCTGCTCCCATATGTTGTGTAAGCTATGTTTCATTTTCATTTATTTTAAATATTTTTGTAATTTCCCTTGCAATTTATTCGTTGATCAATTGATTGCTTAAGAGCATATTATTTATTTTCCACAACTTTTGAATTTTTCAAATTTTCTTCTGTTATTCATTTCTAAATTCATTCTGTTGTGGTTAGAGACTTTATTTGTATGATCTTTTAAAAAAAATTCAGTTGAGACTCAATTTGTGACCTAACCTATGATCTGTTCTGGAAAGTATCCCATATGTACTTGAAAAGGATGTGTATTCTGTTGTTGTTGTGTGTTCTGTAAATGCCTTTTAGGTCTAATTGTTTTTTGTGTTGTTCAAGTCCTTTATATCCTTATCTTCTGTCTGGTTGTTCTTTCCATTATTAAGGGTGGGGTCATTAAGTCTCCAGGTGTTATTATAGAACTGTCTATTTCTCTCTTTAATTCTGTCAAATTGCCACCATATATTTTAATATTATGTTATTAGGTGTGCTGATATTTTTTTAAAGATTTTATTTATTTATTTGACAGAGAGAGATTACAAGTAGGCAGAGAGAGAGGAGGAAGCAGGCTCCCTGCTGAGCAGAGAGCCCGATGCGGGCCTCGATCCCAGGACCCTGAGATCATGACCTGAGCCGAAGGCAGAGGCTTTAACCCACTGAGCCACCCAGGCACCCAGGTATGCTGATTTTTATCATTGTTATGCATTCTTGCTATTTTGAATATTTATTAATATGTAATGACAATTTTGTCTCTTGTACTCTTTTTTTATTTTAAGTCTATTTTGTCTGATAATAATATAGTCATTCCTGCTCTCTTCTAGTTACTATTTGCATGGAATATCTTTTCTCATCCTTGTGCTTTCAACATATTTCATCTTTTCATATAAAGTAAGTCTTCTGTAGACAGCATATAGTTAGATCATGTTTTTTTAATTCATTCTTCCCATTTCTATATTTTGATTGGAGAGTTTAACACACTTATATTTGAAGTGATTACTCATAAGGAGGACTTGCTCATGTCACTTTGCTATTTCTTTTCTATATTCCCTGATGGGTTTTGTGTTCTATGTTTCTCACATGACTGTCTTCTTTTTTTTTTAAGCTATTTTTTTTGTAGTTAAAGACTTAAATTCCTTTCTAATTTCTTTTTATGTATATGAAATATATATAGATAGATAGATATATTCTATATCTATTTTCCTTATGGTTTCCATGTGGATTATGTTTAACATCCTACATTTATAGCACTTTAACTTGAATTGCTACAAGTTTAACTTCAGTAACATACAAAGACTCTGCTCTTTACAGCTCTATCTCCATTTTTTCAGTTGCTGATGTCACAAATTAGATCTTTATGTTTTATGCTGTGTCTAAAACATACAAATAATTTTTAATACATTTGTAATTTAAATTATGTACAAAGAAAAATGTGGGAGAAAGTTACAACAATACTAGCTTTTGGACTAACAACTGTCCTTTCAATGTGTTAGTCTCTTAAATCATGTAACACCTAAGATGTGGTATATATATACAATGAAATACTATGCAGCTATCAAAAGAAATGAAATCTTGCCATTTGCAACAACGTGGATGGAACTAGAGGGTATTATGTTGAGAGAAATAAGTCAATCAGAGGAAGACAATTATCATATGATTTCTCTGATATGAGGAAATTGAGGGTCAGGGTGGGGGGGTCGTGGGGGGTAGGGAGGGAAAAATAATGAAACAAGATGGAATGGGGAAGGAGACAAACCATAAGAGACTCTGAATCTCACAAAACAAACTGAGGGTTACTGGAGGGTGGGAGGGTAGGGATAGAGTGGATGGGTTATGGACATTGGGGAGGGTTTGTGCTTTGGTGAATGCTGTGAAAGATGTAAGCCTGATGATTCACAGACCTGTACCCCTGGCGCAAAGAATAAAAAATAAAAAATAAAAAATAAATAAATAAATAAATAAAATTAAAAAAAGAAAGAAAGATAGTTACACATCCTTATTACAACAATACTAGCTCTTTAGATTTCTCAAATATTTCCCTTTACTGACATCTTTATTTTTTCACACAGTTGAGTGTCCTTTCATTTTGAGCTACAGTCCCTTTAGTATTTCTTATATGGCAGTACAGTGACACCAAATGCCCTCAGCTTTTGGAGGACAGTTTTGCTGAACTAGATTCTTAGTTGACAATTTTTTTTTAAAGATTTTATTTATTTATTTATTTGACAGCAAAAGAGAGATCACAAGTAGGCTGAGCAGGCAGAGAGAGAGAGAGGAGGAAGCAGGCTCCCTGCTGAGCAGAGAGCCCGATGCGGGCCTCGATCCCAGGACCCTGAGATCATTACCTGAGCTGAAGGCAGAGGCTTTAACCCACTGAGCCACCCAGGAGCCCAATTTTTTTCTTTTAATACTTTGTACATATCAGCCCACTGCCTTCTTTCCTCTAAAGTTTCTGAAATCCGTTCTTATATATGACAAGTTGTTCCTCTTTTGTTCCTTTCAAGATTCTCTGTTTTGGCTTTCAAATGTGTTTTGTATGGGTCTCTTTGGCTCATTATACTTAGAGTTCATTCAACTTCTTGGGTGTTTATATACATGTCTTTCATCAAATTTGGGAAGTTTGCCCATTAATTCTTCAAGTGTTCCCTGTGCTTGTTCACCCTCTCTTCTTCTGGGATTCCCACAACATGTATGTTTTCTATTTCACGATGTTCCTGATTACTTAGATTCTAATCACATTTCTTCAACCTTTACTTTCCATGCCTCAAACTTGATAATTTCCATTGTCCTACCTTCAAATTAATTGATTCTTTCTTATGCCTGCTCACATCTGTCTTTGAATCCTTCTAGTAAAGATTTCATTTTAGGTATTGTATTTTTCAGTTTTAGAATTTCTTTTCTCTCTCTCTCTCTCTCTTTTAGGTTTTCTGTCTTCTTACCAATATTTCCATTTTGTTCATACATTGTTTTCTTGACTTTATCCATGTCTTCTTTTAGTTCTTTAAGCATCTTTAAGACAGCATAAAGTCTTTTCTAATAGATCCACCATCAGTCCTTTTCATGAACATTTTCTGTTGGTATATTTTTTTCTTTGAATTACCCATATTTTACTGTTTCATTGTGTGCTTTCTGTTTTTTTCTTGAAAACTGGACATTTCAATCTAGTAATGTGGTAACTCTAGAAATTAAATTCTCCCTTTTTCCCAGGGCTTGCTGTTATTTGTTTTCTGTTTTGTTTTGTTGATCGTTGTATGTGCTATACTGATTATTAGCCTAAGGTGTAAACTTCAGTTCTTTCAGGACCTTTATGAACCTATATCTTTCCCTGAGCATTTATGGTCACTTTTAAATTTTTGTCATATATAAGATTGCTTTCGAGTGTCCTAGGTTTCTTTGTTTTTTGGTTTTGTTTTGTTTTTTAGCTTTTATTTATTTATTTGAAAGGGAGAAAGAGAGACAGAGAGAGCATGAACAAGAATGAAAGTGCAGGGGGAGGGAGAAGCAGACTCCCCACTGAGTAGGGATCTCAACATGGAGCTTGATCCCAGGATGCTGGCATCATGACCTGAGCCAAAGGCAGACTTTTTACTGACTGAATCACCCAGTTGCCCCTTGAATGTCCTAGTTTTTAATGTTTGTTTCCCAAAGTGGGACTTTTAAATATCCTAGAAATCATGTCAACCAGAGGGATTCTAGCAATGAGAGGAAGCACAATAGCTGCTGCATCTTTGTGTGTACCTCTGTAATCAGAAAGAGCGATCTGCAATCAGAGCATGGATCTCCCGTATTTGGAGTGTAGGGTTATTTTTGTCCACACTGGTTCCCACAAACTGTGTGCAAGTTGCTCTTGAAATGCATGCAATGCTGCCTGCCGTATGGTTGGTGGATGGGGAGGATGTGTAGCTGCTACCGTGCTATAAGCTGAAATGAATTAAAATTAACTATAATTTACCCTCTGAGCCTTCCCCTGGAATTTGCATGGTTCCAATAGATTCTAGAGTTCCAAAACATTTATATCAGACATATTCCACCAATGCAATTCTTATCTAGTTGGAAAGACATATTCCTGGTGTTTCCTACTTTACCATCTTCCCAGAATCCTTTGCTATATATATAATTTATATAAAAAATGCAAAGTGTGTAATTAATATAATTAAGTTAAGCTTTTAGTAGGTGTAGTAGACTAATCAATCAGCAAGAAGGACTTACATTAGCTTATTCTACAAAGAGAGTAAATAAAGTCCTAAAATATTGAGTATATGTAGTGCAAAAAATGATTCACTGTTGACAGAAGAATAAGAATGAAAACAAGATAAAAGGATGCTTTTGGGGCCTTACAATTTTTAATAAGATTTTACCCTATAAAATGTTCTTCAAACTATTCTTTTTCTTCTTTGCACTTGTCAATAAGTGGCATGCCAATTTATTTGTTTATTTTATAGTGCTTTTCTCTCCAACTAGAACAAGAGCTCAGCAAAGGCAGGATTTTTCTCTCATTCACTATTGCATCTCTATGGATTAGGTTCCAAGAAGATATTTTCAGTAAATAAATCTAAAACAGGTAAACTTACTCAGTTCAGTGTGTTTAAATATGTATGTATAAAATGTAATCTCTTAAACATTCTGATAGAGTTATTAATATTATGTTGTCAGTGGGAGAGAACCAAAATTTAAAAATCATTTTTGTACCCTAAATTTTTCCTTTTTTACATTTTTATTATTATAACATGTTTATTGAATATATTTGGCTTACATTTATGAAAAAAGAAACACTGTTTTCATGAGCTAGGTTTAAATAAGGGAAAGTATATACCAATAAAACAGGTGACACAAGTAGAGTACTTACCCTCGATTTTTCTTGTGACATAAAGACTGAAATATTTAACAGTCAATTTCTCATTCAGTATGGAAGATTATCACAATTTGATAAATGTCATATTCTCAGAGGTTATAATAAGGATTTTTGGTAGTTTGAAAATTAATTATTAACTAAAACTACATTAAAGATTAAGAAAATTCAGTATTTAATTCCACTTATATAAGTAAGAGATTGGCTTTTTAGATCTCTCAAATCATTCAGAGTTGAAATCATGTTTATTTCCTCATTAGATACCCCATTCCATAATTTATTCTTTAGAAAAATAAAAATTATTAGTGTTATATACAGAGTTATATTAATAAAAGCATTATTTTACAAGTATATTGTGATAGTATTATTATCTAGCCTACTGGGAAAGATTGGGACAGACTGCACTTTGGTGAATGTCACTGAAAGATTCACATACAGAAAAAAAATATATAACATAATTACTCAATCCTAAATCAAAATGGGAACATGCACTGAGAATTTCCTTTGAAAAGAAATATGCTAAAGAATTGTGTAAGACTTACTCATATACGGTTATTGTACTACTTTTCCACTAATTGCAAAAGAATCACTGTTTTATTTCATACTCCCCTGCTGAAGCTCTATTTAATGTCTTTCAATTTCAAAAGAAATACATAAGAGTGGAGGAATAAAGAGACACGGTACTTTCAGATTTTACATTACCCCTTACTGAGTAACATCTTATTTGAACAAGTTTTTGTATCTCTTCATTTGTGGGAAAATTAGCTCATGTATGTTTTAGTGACAGAAAGGAAGTCGTCATACTGAGAACAAATAATTTTGTGTGAGACTCACAAAAGAGTTCATTTAATTAACAATTTAAAGGTCATCTGGAAGTTTGATAATTTGGGAGACATAAGAGAAATTATAGTATGTAGCATTTATAATATTTATTTGATTAATTGAATAAGTAGAAAAGCCTTTATATTGACTTTACTATACAAAATTCACCTGCTACAAGTTAGATTCTGTGTTGACAAATAACTAGTGCAAATGGTAAAAATGATTTGGAGGTTACCAAAACAATAAGGTGGTGGTGCAACTTACAATTTTTTGACTTTGTAATGATGCAAAAATGATACATGTTCAATAGAAATTGTACTTAAAATTTTGAATTTTGATCTTTTTTGTGGGTTAGTGATATGTGGTATGATACTTTCTCATGACAGTGGGTAGTGGCAATGAGCCACACCTCCCAGTCAGTCACACGATCATGAAGGTAAGGAAGCAGTGTAATAACACAACCGTCCTGTACCCATTCTGTTTTTCACTTTCAGGACAGTATTTATATGAATTACATGAAGTATCCAACACAATTAATAAAATAAGTTTTGTGTTAGATTATTTTGCCCAGGTGTAGGTGAATGTAAGTGTCCTAAGAACAAAGTAGAGCAGGTTCAGTTATGATGTTCAGTAAGTTAGGTGTATTAAGTGCATTTTTTGACTTAGGATGACTTTACTTACTATGTATGGGTTTATTAGGATACAGTCCTACTGTGAGTTGAGGAAGATCTGTATACAATTTTATTTTTGGAATTTCATAGACCCATGGAACTGGAAGGAACATTAAAGGTTGCCAAATTCAAAATCCTAATTTTTCAAATAAGAATAAAAAAATTTTATATTAATACTAGAAAATGTGGTTACTGATGGAAGCCACATCTGTAATAACTTAAATGTATGCAGAATTTTTGGTAAATTTCTGTAGTTGGTGAATTACCCACTAATGTGTGGGTTTTTCTGCTATATGTAATTTTTGTTTTTTGTTTTTTGTTTTTTTTTTTTTTAAAGATTTTATTTATTTATTTGACACGCAGAGAGAGATTACAAGTAGGCAGAGAGGCAGGCAGAGAGAGACAGGGAGAGGAGGAAGCAGGCTCCCTGCTGAGCAGAGAGCCCGATGCGGGCCTCGATCCCAGGACCCTGAGATCATGACCTGAGCCGAAAGCAGAGGCTTTAACCCACTGAGCCACCCAGGCGCCCTGTAATTTTTGTTTTATCAGAGTTCATATCTAGTTCTTGTTTTTAAGCCTCATGTTGTCTGCTGTATGGACATTTTCCTCTTCAGTACCCAATCAACTCCTATTTGTCATTGGAGGACCAACTCCTATGTCTCACTCATCCCCTAACCTAGGTAGTAATTGCTTCCTGCTCTGGGATACCATAGCATTGTGCTTAAAACCTTAGAATAGTGCATGCTACTTTGTTTTTTAAGGAATGAACAAAATTTTATTTTTTTTGTTTTATATAATACTTAAATATTAATAAAGCTAAAATTTTAAAATTTAAAATATGTTGGCTAGATTTATGTATACATTATATTTATGTAATGATTCTGATTTTACCTTTCCAAGTGTAGTTGCCCAGGAGGAAAGAAAGGTAGAAGGAAAGATAACTTGTAGTAGTCTTTGGGGCTTGTACCATCTTCTCAGGCCAGGTGTCCCATATCAGAGCAAAGAATTGAAGTGAAGAAACAAGTGCCCATTTCCCTCCTCTCTCCACTGCCCCCTTTTTGTTTTTATTTGAAGCATTTCCAAAAAAACAATGAAAAATTAGGTTTGGATATAAAAAAGCTAGGTAACTACCCCAATTCAGAATTGTGTTTCATTAGAGGAGACCTGGCACAGGCAGGACATGAATTGCTCCTCATCTACAGGCAGAAAGTGACAGAGGTCCAAGACACACATAAGAGTCATTTGCAATCTCTCTGAGCAAAGGCACAGCTCGGAAAAACTCTGCGAAATGAGGGGATTTGGCCAGACTGGCTATCACGTGGCTTGTAGTCAGGAAGGTAAGCTTCAAAGCTCAGCTGGGAATACTCACCCTTTCTGCTAAGGCAGATGCAGAATAGAAAGCCCGTCATACTCTGGCACCAAACTTATGATACAAAAAAGAACTATTCTGAGAGTAAAGTAAATCAATAAAGTGAAAAATTTTACCATAGTTATGGGGTAAAGTAATATTCAATAGTTTAAAATTTATGTATGCTATAAAACACTGTGTCAGACTATAGTCCTAAACAAATAAACCAAAGATAGTCTTGCAAGGATATTAAATTTGAGAGTATGCCCAGTGAATTACTAAATCCTGAGCGCCCATGATCTGCCTGCCCATTGTATAGGTTTTTCCAGGCCACCTAGACCAGTGTGTTTCGTGTTTCATAGAGGCTCTGACACACTTCTTCTTCTTCTTCTTTTTTTTTCTTAAGGCATTAAGCTTTTATGACCCAAAGATTTTAAGCCCTGATGTTACAGGCAAAGCTTCATTTTTATGATATATAAAACACTGTTTCTTCCACTTCTAATAGCGCATTAAGGGAAGTCACTACAAAATCGTGTCCCTGCAGCATCTCCAGATAGTGGGACACAGCTCACTCAATTCTTGTGAATGCCATACAGGAGTGATGAGCTTCATTCATGTCTTGTACTTTTGGCATTCAACTGATTCTAGGAATTAGGATGATCTGAAATTTGATAACAGAATGATTATCCTGTTCTGCCTTGGTTATTTGGGGGGTGTTGCTGTGACCCGTTCTCTCTCTTTTAAAGACAAGACTTCAAATTCCATCTTATTGGCATGCTCTTCTATGGGTGTTATATTCATTTCAGCAACTACAAAGGCAAAGGTCACTCCTGTGATGCTGTTTGGGTCTTGCAAATACTAACAACTTCTTCCAACTCTTGTATTGGTGTTACCCCATTTCTAATACCCTTTTGCTACAGCCCGATAACATCAAGGGTGACTTTATGTGCCAACAACTTTGCTTTGCAGAGCCAGAATTCAACAAATTTTTCAACCTCAGCAACATCAGACAATATGGTAAATATTTCATTAGAAAGTACACCCCCTTAAATGATATGCAGATATTCTGTTAGAATGTTAATTTTATAGGACAGTTCAAATTGTGCTTTCTTTTCTTCTCCTTTTTCCATACTCTTCCAGAATGAAATATTAATTTCCTCTTTATTTTTCTTTTTAAGTTCCATAGGAGACTGTTTTTAAAATTTTCCCTTAGATTTCTGCTATTCTTCCACTTTTTTCCTTCAGTCCTCTGCTGTCATCTTCTTCTTAATATTTGGATTAGTTTGGGTCCCATTTGAGACTCTTCTTGCATTTACAATTTGGTCACCAGATTGAGTTTTGGGAGCTCTCTTATTGAGAAACTGGTTCCAGGGAAGAGTTTTTTTCAACTTGGAGTCCAAAGTCAATGCTTTTCGATGATAGCTATTGGTGCGTTTATTCCCATTGGTACCATTTGCAGTTATGTTAGGGGTATTTGGAATGACTGAATTAAAATTGCCAACTGTCAAATTAGGATTGTGGCTTAAGGGTTTTGATATTTTGCAGAACACATGATTTCTGAGATCTAAAACAGTTTTAGTGGATTTCTGATCTTGCTTAATGTTTGGTTGTCTGTTGCTATAGCCTCCCTGAAGCACACTGGGGCATATCCAGGATTTGGTTTGCCTTACTTTTTTGTTCAGTAACAGTGTGTGACTATACCTTAATTTCATTTGGTCTTTCGTATTTATCCTTATTAACCTTTATATACTTTATGTCCTTGACTACTGGTTTCTTTGATGCTTGAGTCCTACTAAGGGTCTGAACATAATAAGAGGGAACTTTGGGGGTTTTTCTCCTGGTCTTACAAGATTTGGTCCTCTCAAGAGTTGCTGTGACTTTACTGGTGTAATCTTAATTTATGTTTACCTAACAAATTATCTATTAATTCTTTCAGAACAGCACTATTCCCTGAACTTCTTGCCCATGGCCTGTTTAGGAGCCAAACTGTTCTTGGTTTGATTATATGAGTTAGTCTTTGGTTTACCTATTGTGCATAATTCAGGAATTTGTCTTCCTTTCAGAGTCTGAGAAGGTTTGGGGCAAGTCTCTTTGTATTTATCTCTTTTAGAAAGCTATCCAAGGATTCATTTTTAGCATGATCATTGTCCACAGAGTCTGCACATTTAACATTTTCTTGATCTGCTACCCGCCGTTTTGCGGTTTTCAATTCCTGTATATTAGGTGACCCTACAGTTTTTCTAGACAGTTCTCCAGTAGCGAATGACCCATCTTCATGCTGTTCTTGACTATTGCTGGAAGGCTTACAGTTTAAGTTAGAAGAAACACATCTTGAAGTCAGTCTTTTGCCCAGAAGTTTGGGTGGCTCCAACTTTGGCTTCTGGATCCTGTGATATTGGCAAGTCTGGGCTGCACTTTAATGCTGATGGGTCTTAGAGCTTTGACAGATAAAGCAACATGATTTGTAACACCCTTTTTGAGGACAATAATAGATGTAGAAGGTAAAATATTCAGACAATTACTCAGCTTTTCAATAAGGCTTGGTGTTTTGGCCCTTCAGTTTTCCTTCGGCTGCTAGGTATTCCTGGAGCTTTCTCTGCCATTCTTTATCAGCTGCAGACGGCCCTGGTGCCGCCATAACTCCTATGTGACAGTTTTTCTTCCATTTTTTTAAACTTAATTGTTTTGTGTATCTTCCACATTACCATCAGAGGGATCTTCCTGAAAAACATTTAATCCTTAGTTTAATAACAAAGTTCAGTGGTAGAATAGATTTAAAGTTTGTTAATTTTAATGGATTGAAAAAGTTTAGAAGGGACACCTGATGGGGGGTGCCTGGGTGGCTCAGTGGGTTAAGCCTCTGCCTTCAGCTCAGGTCATGATATCAGGGTCCTGGGATCGAGTCCCGCACCGGGCTCTCTGCTCAGCAGGGAGCCTGCTTCCCCCTCTCCCTCTGCCTGCCTCTCTGCCTACTTGTGATCTCTCTCTCTCTGTCAAATAAATAAATAAAATCTTTTAAAAAAATGGGGGGACACCTGAACTGATGAACCTTGACAAAAACCTCTGTCTGGTGCCCAGAAGCCTACAAAACAAACATAAATCTTTGGCATCAAGTGTTCAATATCTGCTCCATCTTGGCCTTCTGATTTTTCTTGTAAAGAAACCCTGTTCGTCACATACCATAACATCACGCCTCGACAACTTTAACATGTTATTTCCTTTTCCCTCTGCCCACATTCCTTTCTCTGGAGGTTGTGGTGAATGGGCCCCTACCAGCACTTCAGGCCCAGATGAATGAAATGTGGCTTCCTTGTTGAGTGATCTCATACACTCAGGCAAAGTCACTGTTTTGTTCCTCATATTTTCTATTATACTTTTAGTAAAAGTCAAAATCTTTATAATGGAGAGTGGGGCCCCCTACCTTATTCTTGACAGTTTTCTTGTCTTCTCCACACCTTTGAACTCATGATCTTGTCTTAAATCATTTCCTCTGGTTACTCCCTCTGTCTTCAATGACCGTAACACAAATACCCACTGGGCTATCTTATTCTGCATCCTTTGAGAGTTCCTTAAATGACACCTTCTCAATGAGGCCTATCATGACCTCCATATTTAAAATTGCATTTGCCCTACCAATCAGTTTAATGCTATGTATTTTTTCATAGTATTTATCATCTTATAAAAAAGTATATAGTGTATTTATTTGACTTATTTTTAAATTACTATACCCACCCAATAGAATATAAGTCCCCTGATGGTAAAGGTTTTGTCTGTTATTTTTTCCATTGATATGTACCGAACATTTAGAATTGTGCCTCTATACTAAAGATTTATTAACTAAGTGAAAAATAAATCTTGAGCAAGTTACTTTGCCTCTTTAAGCTCTATTTCCTTGTATTTAAAACAGCGGTTATAAGAATTCCTAAGTGAGAAAGCTATTGGGATTAATAAATGAGATGATGCATGTAGTTAGCATACTGTCTGATTCATCATACTCAATTAATTAATAATGTTAACTCCCATTATTAATGGTTTTACTATATTCTGAGTTTTTAAGATTCAAAACCTTAATTCATAATTTTTAAGTTTACAGAACTGAAAAAAGAAAAGTTAAGGAGAAGAACCCAGGAAGAATATTTATAGGTAGATTTCCTTATATACTTATATATTTTTTATTTACAGAAAAATGATAAATTACATTTCAATATAGAAGTAATATTTGAAATATTAAAACATTAACAAAAGTATTTTCTAGAAATCTCAATAATTCTCTTTTCTTGAAAGCAATATAAAGGATGAAATTTATCAATTTTGAAATTATTAGACCTGTTAGTTTAACATTTTTACCAAAAGTCACCTTACAATAAAGTGCCATTAAAATTTAAACCATTCTTAACTTCTAAAAAATAGATCAAAGTGATACACACAGTTTTTTTTAAAACAAATTCTATTGATAGAGATAAAAAAAAACTCATCAGTTTCTTGCCCTAACCTTCTAGATGGCCAACTATACTAACTTAGGCTTTAATTAATTATATCTGTTTAGAACTGTTCTGGTACTTGCCTTTACACGTCTAACATATATGCTTATGCTGCTATTTTTTAATTCATCAAATGAAGAGTATTTTGTTGTTCTTGGGCTGTGATATATAACATAACATCAGTATGATTCTAAGAGTTAGAAGAATGTAAAAATTAAAAATATATTTGCTGTTGACACTAGGAGTATCCAGTTTGGAATGGCACTACTGCTATGACATTAAAAAACCTGGAGATGAAAACAAACAAACAGGGTGCCTGGGTGGCTCAGTGGGTTAAAGCCTTTGCCTTCAGCTCAGGTCATGATCTCAGGGTCCTGGGATCGAGGCCCGCATCAGGCTCTCTGCTCAGCAGGGAGCCTGCTTCCTCCTCTCTCTCTGCCTGCCTCTCTGCCTACTTGTGATCTGATCTCTCTCTGTGTGTGTCAAATAAATAAATAAAATCTTAAAAAAAAAAAACACTCTGTTAAAAAAAAAAAAAGAAAACAAACAAAAAAAACAACTTATACCCCAGGGTCCAAATTAAACAACAGTTACACAATCATTTTAATAAACCAAATTTCATCAATTTTCAACTTTTTCAATCAAGCTACAGAGAAAACATGAAACATTTAATTATGTTTGACACAATAGAATATACATATTATCAGCTTTAAACTTAAGGTCAAAGTAAAGAAGCGTAGAGGTAATAACATGCTTATCTCACAAAAGGGAAATTCAAAAGATAATGTTTACATTGATTAAACAAATTAGAAATTTCAGTAGTTAAAAGTGATTAGCAAGGATAATTAGTTGAAACTTTTTGAAGCGTTAAAATTACAAGGAATTAGAAGAAGGAAAGGGAGAGAAAGTGGGAAGTGGAGAAATAAATTAATAGCTGATTTATCATAGTTTTGAAAGCAGTCGCTTAACCAACCAAGCCACCCAGGTGCCCCTTCCATATAGTTTAATTGACAGAATTTCAACTTTTCCCCATAGCAATTTTTTTTTTTAAGTTAATGGCCCCTGCCATGGTTCCCTACTGCTGCTGTAAGAGAACAAAACTGAAGGGTGGCTCAGTTGGTTAAGCGACTGTCTTCGGCTCAGGGCATGATCCCAGAGTACTGGGATCAAGTCCTACATCTGGCTTCTGGTTCAGTGGGGAGCCTCTCACCTCTCATGCTGTTTATCACTTTCTTTCTCAAATAAATAAATAAATAAAATCTTTAAAAAAAAAAGAAATCTAGATTTTATTCCATTTTCTCTCTTCTGCTTTGAGATCTTGCACCAGTGTTTCTTATCATCCTCAGTCATTGGTGAAAAGTATGATGCTATTCTGATGCTTATTTCTTGGGGTTGGGGGTGTCCATTTATCTGTTGTTTTATTGTTTTCTGTCTCAAAGAGTTTAAACAGTCTTTTTATCTTTAATGTGTAACATTCTAAATTAATTTGCCTTTGTGTGACTTTTTTTTTTTCATTTTTCTTGGTGGTACTTAGTGCTCAGTGAACTTTTTGCCCTTTTATAGAATTTCCCTCCTGCTGTGGAAGTTTTTGTGTCATGGCGGTGTTTTCTTTTTTCAAAAGCACTTTCTTACACTCTTTTCTTCCTTCCCAATTTCCTGTCCTCCTGCTAGCAAGTTAGAACTTCTGCAACCTTGAACATACTGAGACTCTCTGAAGATTCTTAATCTCTCTCTCTCTCTCTCTCTCTCTCTCTCACACACACACACACACACACACACACACACACACACTTATACACCTTATGATAACATTATTTGCCTTTGAAGATAGATTTTTCTCTTTGTTTATTCTGGCCTTTCTTTCCGGACCCTCATACATTTTTAAATCTAATTTTTTAAGAAGAGGAAATACAAATTTTGACTGGAAGCTGTGTTACTGGACAGAACTTGGCAACTGATAGCTCCTTCTCTAGTGTCAGGTATTATAGTGCTATAATAAAGATGACTTTAACATGAGATGGGTGTATTCACATTAACTGCTCTATTTGTATCCTGAGAATGTATTTACATTCTAAGGAATATTTTGTGTTAGGATGGAGAGCCTTATTTCCATTCTCTTAGTGGCTTGTCTGTACCTGTGTGTGTGTGTCTGTGTGTATGTATGTACAAATGGATTTGGAAGAAAGAATTTAATTAATCCTAAATTTCAGAACCATATTTTACCCCTTTTTTTTTTATAGGTTCATAATGAATGTTCTAAATTGGCAATCTCTGTTCTCATTTCTCTTCAGTAGATGTCTAGAAGAAAGAGAATTTCGTACGTGTGTGTGTGTGTGTGTGTGTGTGTGTGTGTGTGTGAAAAGGTCTGCAGAGAAGGGGATGTTTGTGTGTTATTAACACCTCCCTTCAACATTACCATTAGTCTTCTTTTTCTGGAACTATTAAAATGAATTGTGAATATTTTATAACAAAATTGAACACAGTAGTTTCTCATTAGATGGTACAGAAAATCTACAGTGGCATAAGGAAGATTTTTGAACATTTACTTTCCAGACAGCTCATATAATTACCTTTAATGCAAAGAAGAAATTATCTATCATTTTTTCCCTCCGATTATGTTGAATTGCCAAGAGTGTTTCTAATTAAACAAAGATCATGGAAACAGCAACACCCCAATCTATTATTTATGCAAACATTTGTAGAGAAGAAAATTGCAAATTAACACATAAAGTTTCACAAATATTGTCTAACTCATATTTACATATCAGCATTAGATTTTGAGAAAATATTGTTAGCATATATAATTAAAGATCAGATTTACCACTTGGCTTGGGAAGTAAAAATAAACAAACAAGAGTAAGTTATTGTTTGTAATTATCTTTTTTCAATTTTTCATTCAAAAAATAGTTCAGGTAAGTGAAATTCTAGTGTTAAGCCATGATAATTTTAATGTCTTCTGATAAAAAGTTATTTGAATATGACTACTCTGAATTGCTATATTTCTTTTTGAAATGTATGTTTCAGATTGTAGCTTAACTTCTAAATTATAGAATCATTAATTTTTTTTATATTCATTGGAGGTGTTTTTAAGATATTTTTCTTAGAAATTGCTTAAGGAGCTAGATGAAGATTGTAATTATAACAGAAATTTATATTTTTGACCATTGAAATAATGCTTTATTGTTAATCAAAAGGCGTATGTGGGAAAATATTCCTTAGTACCTTAAATATAATCTGAGTAATACCTAAACGCTATATAGGGGTCTAAAGCAATTTGAAAAGACACCTAATAAACTTTTTGAAAATTGAGCTAATTTGGGTGAAGGTTTTTTTTTTGGGGGGTTAAATATTAAATGATACTGATTTCTCCTTTTCACGCCTTAAATTAATTGGACTATTTGAAACAATGACCCAAAGTTTCAGAATTCCAAGACACTAAAGTAATTCATAATATTATTAAAAGTAAAATTCCATTTTTTCTCCTCAAGATAAAAAATAAGACATTATCCAATATTACTTTCATTGGTTTCTTATTTCACCCCTAGTGATCTTCTCCACTTTCATTTCAACAGTTTAAATAATGGAAATTACCCCTTCCCCTGCCATCTTAGTGAAGCTCACTACAAAGTTCAGAGTCGCCTTGTTGCCTTTCAAGATGGGGATGATTTGGTCCCAATATCATTCACGAATATTGATGCAAAGTTCTCAACAAAATTTTAGCAAGTCAAATGTAACTTTTATATATTTCTACAAGTATATAATTTCTAAAACTCTTAATTTGAATAGCTTTTAAATATATTTATGTAAATAAAATTTTTGAATATAAAAATACACCATGATGAGTGACACTTATTTTAGGTATGAAAGAGTGGCTCAATGTTTGAAAATCAATCAATTTAATACACCATACAAACAGACTAAAAAAAAAAAAGCATGGTATCAATTGATATAGAAAAAGCATTTGACAAAATTCAATATTCATTCATGGTTTAAAAACTCTTTGTACACTTAGAATAGAGAACCTCCTTACTATCATAAAAAGTATCTACAGCTAACTTTATCCTTAATGATGAAAGACTGAATGATTCCTCTCTGAAATCAGGAACAGGACAAAGATGTCTGATTTCATCACTCTTATTCACATAATTCCAGAATTTCTAACCCCTGCAATAAGAAAAAATAAGAAATACAAGGAAAACAGATTGGCAAAGGAGGAAAACAAAAGAATAAAACTGTTTGCAGATAACAAGATTGTGTATGTAGAAAATCCCAAGGAATCTACAGAAAAGAAAAAAGAAAAAAGAAAACAAAACAAAACTCCTAGAACTGAGTCATTGGATTTAAGATCAATGCATGAAAGTCAATTTCATTTCTAGATACTGACAATAAAGATTGGGAAAACAAAATAAAAAATGCAATATCATTCCCAATTGTTCCAAATAAAATAAAATAATTATGTAGAAATCTTATAAAATATCTACTAGGGATTGTATAGTAAAAACTATCAAACAGTGATAAAAGAAATGAGAGACAGTATTTGAAGAGCCTACCATGTTCATGCTGCAGTAATCAAGACTGTGTTATTGCCAGAAGGAAAGACATATAAAGCAATAGAATCAAATAGAAAACTCAAAACCAGATCCAAATATGCCTACTTAACCTTTGACAAAGGAACAAAGCAATAAAATGAAGGAAGTTTTTCTTTTAAAAAAATGGTGCTGGAGAAATTGGACATCTACAGACAAAAAAAATGAATCTCAATGTAAAACTCACACTTTATATAAAAATTAACTAAAAATAGATCATGGACTTAAAGTAAAATATAAAACTTTAAGAAAAAAATAGAAAAATATCTTTAGGGCTTAAACCAAAGTGAAGAGTTTTAGATACGATGCCAAAAGCATAATCCATAAAAGAAAAAAATTGATAATTCACCTCACTAAATTTAAAAACTTTTGGTCTGTGAAAAGTTCTCAGAGGATGAAAAGTCAGGCTGCAGACTTGGAGAATACATTTGTTAGTTTTATAGTCAACAAACACTTTTACCTCTATCATGTAAAGAATTCTCAAAAATCAACATTGAAAAAAACAATACAATTAGAAAATGGGCATAAGATGTACATTGGCATCTTACCAAAGAAGACATACAGATGGTAAATAACATGTGAAAGATATTCAAATTCATTATTATTAGGAAAATGTAAATTAAAACCACAATAATATATTACTATATATTAATCAGAATGAATTGAAAAACGGTAATAAAACTAAATGCTGGTGAGAATGTGGAAAAATTGGATCACTCGTACCTGAGAATTTAGAGTGATTCAGATCCTCAGAAAAATAGTTTAGCAGTTCCTTTTAAAAGTAAAAATTGACTGAACATATTATCCAGCAATTTCACTTTTGGGCATTTATTCCAGAGAAATGAAAATGTATTTTCACCCAAAAACTTGCCATAAATGTTCATAGCAGGCTTATTTTTAATAGTTTGAAACTTGAAATTCTCCACATGTTCTTCAATAAGTGAATGATTCAACAACTCTGGTGTATCCACACCATGGAATTCTATTTGGCGAGAAAAAGAAACAAACTATTGACATATGCAACAACTTTAATGAGCCTCAAGAAAATTATGTGGGGTGGAAAAGTCAATATCAAAAGGATACATATTATATGATTCCATTTATGTAAGATTTATGAAATAACATAATTATAAAGATAGAGAACGGGTTAGTGGTTACCAGAGTGGGTAGAGAAATAGGACTGGATGTGGCTATAAAAATGTAGCCTGAAGGAAATCTGTGATGATACAGATGAATATCTTGATTGTGGGGATAGTTATAGGAAGTTAACCCTGTGATAAAATTGCATAGAGCTAAATACACACACACACACACACACACACACACACATCCATGTATAATTGGTGAGATCTGAATAAGATCTATAGATTGTGCCAACATCAATTTCCTAGTTTTATTGTTGTCCTCAATTTAGCAAGTTGTTAAATGAGAGCCTGAATAAAATGGTGCATAGGCCCTCCCTGTATATTTCTTTGCAATTTTCAGTGAAATCTGTTTATTTTAAAATTTAAAAAAATACATTATTTGAGTCACTTGGAATTCATCTCCATATAAGGTGAGAGATAGGGATCTTAGTTTCCTATAGCTGCCATAACAAATTATTATAAACTGGGTGATTTAAAACAACAGAAATTTGTTCTCTCACAGTTATGGAGGTTAGAAGTCTGAAACCAGGGCAGTTGCAGAGTTGATTTTTTCTGGAGGCTATCAGGGAGAATCTGTTCCTTGCTTCTTCCCCTGCTTCTGGTGGTTTTGGGCAATCCTTGGTGTTTCCTTGCAGCTGCCTCACTCCAGTCTCTGCTTCCATCATCACATGGCATTCTCCCTATGTCTATGTGTCTCTGTGTTCATATAACACTTCTGTTATGAGGACACCAGCTATTGGAATAGAGGCTACCCTAATCCTACCCTAAACCTCATCTTAACTTGATTACACTTGCAAAGACTATTTCCAACTAAGGCTGGAGTTTCACATACTGGAGGTGAACTGTATTCTAATTGGTAACCCAGCAGAAATGACGTCAAACTAGTTTCTCAACTTTTAAAGTCTCTTATCACCTGGCCAATATTTTCAGTTTTTCACTTCTATCAAATAGCTATCTTAAATATATTTTTGCCATTCAATAGCATATTCATTTTAGCCATCATTGTAAGTTACATTTTTGCTCATAGTGATGTCCCACCTGACTTCTAGCTTTTCTAATTTGATAGAACTTTTAACATACAGATTATGAAACATTCTCTAAAATTTGCAACCAAATTTTATTTTCTCCAAAAGGTTTTTGTAACTTTAATTAGTATTGTGGTTTTGTATTTTGTTGTTCTCAAAAATGCCTCACCCAGCTTTGCTCCATGATTAGAATATAGACTCATGAAGTCTGTGTTCGTGTTGATATCTGCATCCATGTTTATGTGTATATTTTTCACTCCAAGGGGAAATATGACTATGCAAATAAAACAGTACTAAATAATTATGAAAATGTGTCTTTAAAATAAGTAAATGAGATAACTGACATGTGGGCATTATGATCCAATTGTGCCTCAAATGTAAACTCTGAATAGATGATTATCTTCATAAAAAGCAACAGTAAATGCAATCTGAATACAATTGCATGGTATTACTTGTTAAGATAAAAATTTAAAAATCTGTGAGAATGGAGATAGGGAATATTACTTTATTTCTTATACTGTGATTTCCAAATTGCAGTTGTTTGCAGAGAAACAGTAATAAAAATAGATTTTATATAACAAAATGGAACTAGTCAACAAAAATGAAAGAGATTCTAGTGCTTCTATGTCTATTTCCCCTCTCTCTCCTCTACGGTCTTCATAGTCATTTCCCTGGGCTGAGAAATTGCTGCATTGTCTCTTCAGTTTTCTCATTCCTTTTTCTTAGGATCTTGAAATACCTCACTTTCTGGTAAGTTTGCCCAACAGAGCCTGCAGAAATATGTTGTAGATATTATTTTTAGAATGTTGATTATATACAAATTAATAAATTGCAATTTTAGTTTACCATTTTTGATTCTTATGACTTTGATATTTCCCTTAATGCCATTTTAATTTCATTATGTTTGTTATATTTTGGCTGTCTTTATTGCTTGTTTTATATCCTATGTTAATTACTTTGTTTCTCTTCTAAACTAATTTTCTCCTTCACTACTCAAGGGAATTTTCTCTCTTATATAGTACAGGAAAAATCAACAGCTTTTCCAAAATATAAACTCTGGCTTCAAGGAAGAATAATTCGACTCATTACAAAAATACATGTTTGGTAATCATTATATATTTACAAAGCAATATGCAAGGCACTCACTCAGTTTCAAAAAACAGATAAGGGACAGTTATTGACCTTCTTTCAGGAGCTTACAGTCAAATCAAATGCATAAGAAGTATACATTTAGTTGTATTCCAAAGTAAAATGAAGGAAATAGGAAAGTTTTAGAAGCATAATGTTCAGAAGATGGAAGGGAGGGTCTCCTGGGTGGCACCGTTGGTTAAGTGTTCAACTCTGGTTTCGGCTCAGATCGTGTTCTCATGGTCATGAGATTAAGCCCCATGTGGGGTTGCACACTCTGTGAAGTGTTCACTTAAGACTCTCTTGCTCTCCCTAGCCTCTCTACACAGTGCTTTTGCCCTTTCTCTAAAGTAAATAAATAAAATCTTAAAAAAAAAGGAAAGCAGTCAGAGAAAAGATCAAAAAATGTTTAGGCACATATGAAGGTTTTTTGGATAGTCTAACATTTCAATAAGTCTAAAACAAAAGAAAGTTCTAACAGATAACATAATGGAGTTTTTCCAAAGGCTGCCTCTGTCATCAAACAATTTTCATTCTTGAGAAAGTGGTTCTACCTCCCTAAACTTTAGCTAAGAATGAGTCATAAAGACCACCTAACTTAAAAGCTGTTATGAAATTTAAGTGAGAGCCATGTAAAGCACCTTGAAAATTTTATCCACTGTGTGTTACAAAATTGTTCTTTCTTTTTTCCTTTTTACATTTTTTGGCAGAAAATCTGGTGTGGTCATCATAGGATTAATGCCAGTATGAACAAAGGTAAGCATCCTACAAATTTTATCAAAATAAACCCAGCAATATATTAAATATAGTATATCGTGATTAAGTAGGAATCAACTCAGGCATGCAGGGATGGATAGACTTATTAGGTAATCGACCTATATGATTTTCCTTATTTAAAATTAAAAGAGAGAAATATGTATGATGGGAAATACATCGTGGAAAAGGCCTTTATAAACAATCAATACCCTTAGCTAATTCAGTAAGAAAAAGATAAGAAATGTAGTATAGGGACCAAAGAGAAGGAACAATGATAATATACTAACACATTAATAGAGTAGCTAAGATTTTAAATAGGTTTCTTGACTACAAAATATTTTGCCATTAATTACCTCCTTATTCACTAGATAAAAAAGAATAAGAAAGTTTGATTTTAGGGCGCCTGGGTGGCTCAGTGGGTTAAAGCCGCTGCCTTCGGCTCAGGTCATGATCCCAGGGTCCTGGGATCGAGGCCCGCATCGGGCTCTCTGCTCAGCAGGGAGCCTGCTTCCTCCTCTCTCCTCTCTCTCTGCCTGCCTCTCTGCCTACTTGTAATCTCTCTCTCTGTGTCAAATGAATAAATAAAAAAAATCTTTAAAAAAAGTATGATTTTAAAGGGATAACATATATAATATATGATGTATATAGAAATGCATTTGACAATAGATGTCTAAGACCTTTATGGAGGAAAAACTTTTTAAACTTTGTTAATGGTATAAAAGATGATATTAACAAATGAATAGACATACACAAAAAAAGATTAATTACTACAAAAATGTTGTTTCTCTCCAAACTAAGGGATAAATTCATTATAATTCTAATCAAAATCTCATTTTTGGTGGACCTTGACAAGTTGATAGGAAAATATATATGAACTAGTAAAGACCCAATGATAGACAAGACAATTTTAAGGAAGAACAAAGAGACAAAGAACAAAGGAAGAACAAAGAACAAAGATGCAGTGGTACATATTAAGATATTCCATAAAGCAATGGTAATTGAGACCTGGAATTTTGCTCTGCTGAAGACAAATAATGCCACGGAAAAGCCCAGATATGGAACCACGTGTCTCTGAACACTTTATGTGGCAGAGGTAGATCACAAATCAGTGAAGAAAGAAGAACAATTTGGGGCATCTGGGTGGCTCAGTTGATAGGCATCTGGCTCTTGGCTTCTGCTCAGGTTATTATCTCAGGGTCCTAGAATCGAGCCCTGTGTTGAGCTCTCTGCTCAAAGGGGAGTCTGCTTGAGGAGTCTCTCCCTCTTCCTCTGCCCCTCCTCCTGCTCTCTCTCTCTCTCTCTCTCTCTCTCTCTCTCAATCTCAATTAAATAAATGAACCTTAAAAAAAATCAACAAGTAATGCTAAAGATAGTTTTCCATTTTAAAAGGTGAATCTTAGTAGAGCATATGAATATTCTTCATGACTAAAGGGTTGGAGTAGGGCGCCTGGGTGTCTCAGTGGGTTAAAGCCTCTGCATTCGGCTCAGGTCATGATCTCAGGGTCCTGGGATCGAGGCCCGCATCTGGGTCCCTGCTCGGCGGGGAGCCTGCTTCCCCCTCTCTGCCTGCCTCTTTGCCTCCTTGTGATCTCTCTCCCTCTGTGAAATAAATAAATAAAATCTTTAAAAAAAATAAAAAAATAAAGGGTTGGAGTATTTATTAATGTATCTGAAAACAAAAAACATAGAAAAAAGTAAGATTAATTTGATTNGGTTGGAGTATTTATTAATGTATCTGAAAACAAAAAACATAGAAAAAAGTAAGATTAATTTGATTATGTTCATATTGATTGCTTTGTCTGAAAAGGTAGCATTAAAAAGAATGAAAGTCAAGTTCTAGGTGGGAAGAATACATTTGAAATGCTTATAACTAGCAGGGAATTAGTACCTAGACTTCAAAATACCGTCTTATCAATCAAAAATAAGATGAAAAAAATGCTAAATTGTGAAAGTGGCAAAATGCATAAACTTTTTTGAGGAGGCTGTAGAACCTATGACTACATAAAAAGAATTTCAACTTCATCAGAATTTATGATTATATAAAATTTAACTACAATTAAATTTCTCTCAAGCTCCTAAACTAGACAGAAATTTAAATGTCAATAATGGTGTGGTAAGGATGTAGAGAAATAGAAATATAGAAATAGGAAATCCCATATATTGCTGCTGGTGGAAGCGGAAGTTTTTACAGCCACTTTGGAGACCAATTGGAAAATACTTATGGAGTAAAATTTGTGCATAACCTGTGACCCACATACCCTATGGCTCAAAGTATATAACATATGCTTATATACATATAGAACATAAAGAAATATATAATGATTATTTATATAAGTCCATTTCTCATGCCTGAAATGTTTTAAAATAAATAATATGTAACACTTAATGAAGGTAGGAGGCAGTGAAAGAGAGTATTGCCAATGAGTAAACCACAGATTATGGTAATCTGAAATGGTGTAGCAGACAATGGATTTGAAATGCACACTAAAGTGATATCTGGCCAGTCCTATGTGTTTGAGCCATAGCTCAAATCTTTTTCATTCTACTTTTTATGCTGTATCCTTTATCAAATACAAATATTTGCGTGCCCTTTTATTAGCTTGCACATTCCATTTTGTTTTTAACTAGGTAAAGTTCAGGGAATTTGGAAGATTCCAAGGATAATTGAGCCTGACTTAGTTCTCCAGGCAGTCACATGGTAGTTATAATAAAACTGTTTTGCCTCCCAAATGATCAGTTAAATCTTTAAATATCCAGAATTTGAGCACATGAAAATGTGCCATGTCACTTCATCTCCAGCTAAAGCTCCTATCTTGCAGCCATTGCTAATCATTTCAGACTGGTCAGGTTTGCCCCCCTTAACAATGTAAAGGAATCCCCTAAGAGTGTTGTAATCTCCTTTACCTTAGAGAATAGTCAACTAGCTGTACTCTGATTTCTCTGTTTTGTAGGATTTTGCTAAACACCAAACAAAACAGCCAATATGTTCCAATACTCTGAATCTATTCTTACATTCATCTTAGTGCTAAAGCCTGATGATTCAGTCTGCTATTCAAAATTAGGAAGGTGCTTCTTCTCAGGATAATGTCGATAGGCATTCAGAATGGTCCAGCGTTTGACATACCATCATAGACTGTCCTACAATACAGCCTCTAACAAAAGTAGGTTGTCCTGAACCCTTGGTAATAGAATCATTTACTTTTATGCCAAGAAGGTTGGAAAAGCACCAAAACCCTCATGTGGCACATGCTCTGGCTGACTCTGAGGAGTTTGTGCTATGAGACCTATAGTTCCTAAGGAGTTGTCTAAAGTGAAAAAAACCCAAAAAACAAAAAACATGTCAGCAGGGTCTATGATGGTTCCATGTGTGCTAAATGTGTTCATGATGGGATCAAGCATGCTTTCCTTATTGAGGAGAAGAAAATCATTGTGAAAGTGTTGAAGGCATAAGCATAGAATCAGCTAAATTAAAAAAAAAGATTTTTTGGATAATAATAATAATAATAATAATAATAATAATAATAATAATAATAATAATAAAAGTGGGCACCTGGGTGGCTCAGTTGGTTAAGCCTCTGCCTTCGGCTCAGGTCATGATCTCAGGGTCCTGGGATTGAGACCCATATTGGGCTCTCTGCTCAGCAGGGAGTCTGCTTCCCCCTCTTTCTCTGCCTGCCTTTCTGCCTACTTGTGATCTCTCTCTCTCTCTCTCTGTCAAATAAATAAGTAAAATCTTAAAAAAAAAGAAAGAGAAAAAAAAAAGGAGATTGAAAATTTGACCAAATAGTCTGCCAATGCATTGCAAGGGTCATCAGGTTTCCAGATAAAATTTCTAATTTGTTATTGAATTTGTTATTTGTTAGTCCTTATTATTTACCTCTTAGCCTTTTATTCAGTCAATTCTATATTTATGCAGCATCATAGTCTTAGGTACCAAATGCTATATCACTTTGGAAACAGAAAACACAAACAACATGGGCTAAATTATTTTTTCTCTAACATAGCACTATTTGAAAAATCGGCAGTCCAGGAACACAGACATCTTCTGTCTTTCTCCTCTGCCAGGATTAGCATGAGGTTCTAACTTTAGCATCACCTGCCATCATCTGCAGGACAACATGGCAGGCCCTCTGGCTCACAGTGGGACTATGCAGGGATGTTTGTATCCTTTCAAAGTGATGGGAAAGCTGAGTGATAAAAACTCTAGCCTCTTCTTATCTAAAACTGTGTTGCCATATTTTTTAATGTGCTGCAGTTAAGCCATTGTTTTTGACTTAAGAACAATCTCCTGTTAAAGACCAAGGTTCTTTCTAGCAATTGGGAAACCAGTTCCCAACTCACTAGTGTGAATGGCTATCTGAGTTTTAGAGGGACCTAGAATGTACTTCGATCACCAGGCTAATTGTCCTCTACGACAATTATTGCTAAGCAAAACCTTTGTTCTATTTTGTAAATGTCATTCACGATTCCTTTTTTGGGGGTTGGGGGGAGGTGTCATATTGCTTAAAAGGGTCGTCCTGATATAAAAGGTAGTATGTTTATGTGTTTTAGTATTATAGCAATAATACTTTGACGTTGACCATAGAGAATCCTAATATTTAAACAAAATTACAGAGAATAGTGCTAAAAACTTACCTATAGGTTGACAAAGGATTAGCATGCTCTCATGATGCCACCAGGTACCAAGGTCTTAACAAACAAATTCTGCTAAGAGTCAGTAAACCTGATGAGTCTCACTATGTTTGTTACTTTCCCAATTCCCGAAGATCACAGTTGATACCAAGGAAGGAAATTACAACTGGCAGTAGAGAATGTTAGCATTTTATCTAGAGCTTATGGTCTTCCAAATGTTGTCAAGGTTGAAGTTTTCTTCTTTATTTCTTCCTATAAATCTAGGAAGTCAGCATTATTATTAACAATATTATCCTACTTTACAAACACCTAAAGATTATATAAGCCATGTGAAGTTTTAAGTCTTTAATTCTAGCCTCACTGCTGATACTTCTCAAGGGGACCATTGCAACTAACCTCATGCCTTAATTCCATATTGTCATCATTCAGTGTGAATCCTCTAAATCAACTCTCTCCTCCAGCTGCTCTACATTTTCTTGTCCTTCAGTCAGGTTCACCACCTAAATCTTTCCACTGACCTGTCTTGAACTATCAATAAGCTATTATATTCGTAATTGTTTCTTTGAGCATTTGCATCAACTCCTGACATAATCAAGAGTCCATTGGATGACATCACCCCACTCTCCTACAGTACTTGCGAGGGGTGACAGTGTTGGGAAAGATATAAAAGTGGAAATCTCACGTATTGCTGAAGGAAATATATACTGGCACTACTAATCTGTCAAACTAGCTGCAGGTAAAATCTATAATTCGGTATATTACTTTAGGTATACGACCAACAAAATTTTGTTGGTTTGTTCATATCTTGACCAAAATACAATTATTAAAAATGTATAATATTTATAGTTTAGAATATCCTTATGTCTAGGGTATCCAAATATCTATAATGTAATAGAAAAGGTAAAGAAAATGTGGTCTAATCATACAGTGGAATTCTCTATAGCACAACAGTATGGATGCATCTTACAAAAAATATGTTGAGTGAAATAAACTAGATATTATATATATACTCTATTCCAATCCACTTAAATGAAGAAAACGAGTATTCCTTGTGATGTTAGAAGTCAGGAGAGTGTGACTTGTAGGGGGAAAAGGGTTTGATAATGACTAGAATGGACAAGAATAGTGTTTCTTGAGGTACTAGTAACGTTCTGTTTCTTGATTTTGGTTATGTACATGGATCCATATATATATATATATATATATATTTACAGAGAGAGAGAGAGGAATATCATTTATTGCTTTGGGAGGTATCTGTTCTACAGTATTTGATAAACAAAAGTTTCTAATTTATCAAATTCACCCAAACTTTTTACTTATGGTAAACATCTTTGTATTCTGTTTAAAGAAGTTTTTCTTATTCCATGATCAGGAAGATCTCCTCATACACTTTCCCCTAAAGCATTTTTAAGATATCTTCCACCTTGAAATCTATAATCCTTCTGAGTTGAATGCATGTATGCATACATACATGTGTAGAGTATGTTATAGTGGTCAATATATATTTTTAACAAGTGTTGTTTTTGTCATAAGTCAGGGGTGGATCTGTTTCTATACATATTTTGTTTTAATTGTGCCAGTACTACACTATCTTTTTAACACAAGGTTAAAATATCACAAATTCCTTCAGCTATACTCTTCTTTAAGTTTAAGAAGTTTAAGTTTAACTTGTCTTTTTTGGCTCTTTTCACTTTTAATCTTTAAAATTCAGTTGTAAACTTCCAGTTGTAGAGCTTGAATAAATTTTGATTGCTATTGGACTGTATCTATAGATTACAATTGGAAAGTCAACATCTATAAAATATTGAAACTTCCAATCTATGTATTTAGTTCTTCTTTAATTTGTCCTATTAATGCTTTATACTTAATTGGTGTCAAGATCCTATACAATTTTTGATTTATTCCTGGGGATTTATCATATGCAATACTATGTGTTTTTAAAGATTAATTTATTAGACAGAGAGAGAGCAGGGGGAGGAGCAAAGGGAGAGGGAGAAGGAGAGGGAAAAGCAGACTCCATGCTGAGCTCAGAGAGTGATACAAGGCTTGACCCCACAACCCTGAGATCACAACCTGAGCTGAAACCAAGAGTCGGATGCTTAACCAACTGACCCAGCCAGGCATCCCCATATGTAATGATATTTTAAATAATATTTAAGCTCTGATTGTCATATTATTTGTTCCTGGTGTACAGAGATTCTATTGATTTTGTATGCTGAATTTGTATCCAATGCTTATGTTTTTTACTTATATTTCTTACCTGATTACAGTGATGAGGATTTCTACTACGATATTGACAAATATGGGTATTTTTGTTTCATTCCCAAACTCAAAGAAAATATTTACTATTTCATCATTGCACATGATGTCTGCCATTTTTGGTACAAAATGACAGCTTAAAGAAATTATCATCTATGTTTGTTTCACTAAATAAATTTTTAAAAATCATGAATAGAGGTTGAATTTTGTCAAAAGTTTGATTTGCAACTATGAAGAAAATCATATGAATTTTCTCTTTTTCTCAAGAAATATGATAAACCATATTGTCTGAGTTTTAAGTGATAAGCTAGGCTTGCATTTATGAAACAACCCTAGTTTGATTATGACATGTTATCTTTCATATGCTTATCTTGATTTTACTTGCTTATATCTTGTTATGGTTTGTTTGGGGTGTGTGTGTGTGTGTGTGTGTGTGTGTGTGCTTGTGTACATGTACTTTATCTTTTTGACATCCATGGGATCTGTAGTGATATCCCTGTTTCATTTCTCCTTTTCCTAGTTAAGCCTGGCTAGAGGCTTATTGATTTTATTGATCTTTTCAATGGACCAAATTTTGGTTTCATTGATTTTATCTAATTGATCTCTTGAATTCCACTGCAATGGTTTCTGCTTTAATTCTTATTATTTCTTTTCTTCTGTTTACTTTGATTTTAGTTTGCTCTTTTCTAGTTCCCTAAGTTGGAAGTTTATATTATTAATATTAGAAATTTCTTCTTTTCTAATATTTTAGAATATTTCTAACATTTCTAATATTTATAATATCTTCTTTTCTCATATTCAATTCAATAAATTTCTCTGTAAGCATTGCTGTTCTTCATTCCACAAATTTTTTGTCGTATTTCATTTTCATTTAGATCAAAATATTTTAAAATTTTCTCGAAACTTCTTTTTTGACTTATGTTTGTCAGAAGCATATTTTTTGATTTACAAGTACTTGGGGATTTTCCAGCTCTTTCTCTGTTATTGATTTCCAGTTTAATTCTATTCTAAGAATAGACAATGTATCATTTCTATTCTTTTGAATTTGTTAAGGTGTGTTTTATGTCTTATGAGTTCTTCTTTTATGTCTTTTTTAGGATTTAGTATTAAGGTTACTAGGCATCATAAAATTTGCAAGATATTTTTTTTTCTAATCTGTGGAAGATTAGTATATTTTTTTGTCCCTGTAAATGATTAGGAAAAATTAACTGATGAAATATCTGGGCTTTTTTTTTCTTTGTGACAGTGATGTATAAAAAGATGTTTAACATCCTTAGTGTTCAGATTTTTCTATATTTTCTTCTGACAACTTTGTTTAGTTGTAAGTTTTTTTAAGTATTTTGTACTTTTTAACCTTATGAAATGTATTCATTTTAAGATTTCGTTTTCTTTTGGTGTCTGTAAGATCTATATTGATGTCTCCACTTTTGTTTCTGATAATAATTATTCTTTCTCCATCTCTCACTCACTCTCTCTCTCCACCTACCTTTGTTAGAGGTTCATCATGTTTTATTAATCTTTTACAAGATTAGCTTTTAATTCGTAGGTATTTTTTTTCTTTAAAGGTTTTGTTTATTTATTTGAGTGAGAGAGATAGAGAGTGAGCAAGAGAGAGAAGCAGGGGGCAGAGGGAAAGGGAGAAGCAGACTCCCTGCTGAGCAGGGAGCTGGAAGTGAGGCTGGATACCAGGACCCTGAGAACATGACTTGAGCCAAAGGCAGATGCTTAACCAACTCAGCCACCCAGGCCCCCCTTGCAGGTATTCCTTATTATATATGTATTTTCTTTTCATTTTTACATGTTCTTTTTTACTTTCTAGTTGTGCTTACTTTTTTTCTTTTAGAGAAAGTTTCACGTGTCCCTTATACTTTAATCATTTTCCCTTTTGTTCTATTTCTGTGCTTTAATTTTGGTATTTTTATTGACCTGTTGTTCATTTCACTTTTAGTCGTTACTACTGCATCTAACATGTCAATAGTCCACTTATTAAGTTAAGTTCAAATATTGTTTCACTTCTGTAATGTTTATTTAACCTTTTTAGTACATTCATATCTTTTATAATATTCCTTTTTGTCTATTTTATCCATTCTTTCCTCTATTATTTTAGACATATAGTTTATACTATTTTGAAGTCCTTGTTTGAATAGCTCTAATTCCTAAGTCACCTCAAGATCTACATCTATGACATGGTTTTATCTTGAACATTATCATAAATATTGGCCACATTTTGTGGCCTTGTAATATGTCTAGTGCTCTTTATTATACATTGGACATTTTGAATAATTAACTGTAGAATATGATGTTATCCTTCCTCCTCAAAAACCATTCTTAGCTTTCTGTAATAGAAATTTGAGGCTGATCACCTCAGTTTTACCAGAAATGAACCTGGACCTGAGTCGAATTACCATTTAACAAGATTACATCTGGTTCATCTTTACGATGTGGCCCTCTAAGAATTTAAATTGAAACCCTGTTAAATCTTCTTTACCTCAGCCCTGAAAGGCCATGGGCAATTCATTTAAACTCTTCATAACATTTTCAGCAAAGCTTTTAAGCTTTCTCTGCCTTAAAGATTCAAAATTTAGTACAAATTTTGAGAGGGAATAAGTGTTTCTAGACTGCTCCATTCCCTAATTCAGTCACTTCAACCCAGAGTGGAGCTCTAAAATCTCTACTCATTTCGATATAGCCCAACATAAGCATCTGCCAGAGGGCCAGTCTGTTTTCTCAGGCTTTTTTTGGATCTATAATCATTATATAGCCACATTCCACCAGTATTACTTCACTCTTCCCTCTCTAGAGCTTTCATCTCTTACATATTTGACTTTCACGGACAGTATTATGTAATTTTACAGTTGACATTTTCAAAAAGATTTTAATATATAAAATAACTCATGTCTTATAGCAATATCTTCCTGTGGATTACAGGCATACATCTTCTGTTTTATGTCTTTGATATTCAATTAGAACATATTTTGTGAAATGATCCATTTGCAGTAACATTACAAGATAAAGTAATTTGATGAAACTATATCTAATCTATGAAAAAACTTATTGGGACTAATATATATCTCGAGAAAATACATAATTTCTTATTTGTAAAAACTAAGCATTATAAAGATGTCATTTTATTAAAATATTAATTTAAATTTTAGTTTGCATGTTATTTACAGATTATTAGAATGGTGCCTTAAGTTCCTAGTTCTAAACTTATACACATTGTAGTTACCATGGATTTCTCTAACAGCCTGATAATCCTACTATTGAATAATGGGTGATCTGCAAAACTGACCACTAAGTTATGTCATTGAATGACTGAGTAAAATCATGTCTTAAGGAGTTCTGAGTGACTAGCACATTCCAGATACATGGAGCAAAAGTAGGTATTCTAACAGCTTTTTAAATGAATACCCAACTGCTATATTTTGTTCTTGAGTAGATAAATAAGGATAGAATTTAGAGAGCAAGCAGAAGGGCTATATTTTGTAGTTGTAAAGAAAGTTTGTCAAGTATTTGGAAAAAAGGAAGTAGATAAAGAGTACCTCAAGTTACATGGATATATGTGGAGAGGAGGGCTTATTGTGAGTATTTCTTCTTCAACCTTGGGGAAATGTCAATTAAAAACATCAGCTGAATGTGAGGTTGGGTTAACTGGTAGTGGAGAGAGAAGAAATTATGAATAGCTCATCTATAAGAGTTCAATAGTAAGTGGACTACAAACATATAGCATGAATGCTGGACAAAGATGAAGACCTTGAGATCGATTATCATGAATTTAAAGTGAGACCTGCCAAGAGTGTGCTTTTGTTCAACTATGTTCAACTGCATGGGCACAGACAAGAAATAGAATGCTGGATATAAGGTTTTATTTTACCTATACGAGTATAGTGAATTAAAATATAATGAAGGAAAAGCAGACAAGGAAGTTGAAGATATATCTATGTACATAATTACTAACTAAAATTTAAGCCTGTTAAAGAATGAAATGAGACAATGTGGCTGGTGAAAGATAGATAAAGGAGCAAGAATTAATAGTAAGTCTAAATGTGAATCAAAAGCTTGTTGGAGTAAGCCACTATAAGGAATGAGATAGAAACTAAGTGTGGTTAGTCGGAGAATTAAATGACTGAAATCAAGATTATGTAGGAATTTATTGGTTATTGATCAAATAACTATATTATTTATCATATAATCTGGCACCTCTTTAGTCACTGAACACATTCAGTGTATATTCACCCAAGATATTGATCTGAGGTAGGTGACCATTGGAGTAAATGGGTGAATTGGGCAATTAGAGGGCAAGAGAGAAAATATTTATGAATGAAAGAGGGCATGACATAACCCACCAGTGATTAACATACAATTACCTTGGAGATAGAGAATAAACCTAAAAAAAATCTCCAAAGAGAGTGGGAGAAAGCATGGATTATCAGATGACTGCAACAAAGGCAAAAAGTGAATTGTGCAAAATTAAGAGCAGGAAGTGTCAGAGGATTTTTTGTTTGTTTATTTGTTTGGTTTTTCTAACAACCATGTATTCAGCATTTGTATTCTCTACCATACTTTAATTCAATGAATAAAAATATTTTGATATTCATTGTTGTAGCAATGATGCTAAATATTATGTGTTTATTTAATAGTTGCTAATAAATGAATTAATTAAATGAAACATTGCATATGAATATGTATTTTCCATGTAATGCCATCAATATGTTTGGATCAAACTTTGTAATGATGAAAATTATTTCCAAAAAGAGGATATTATTATTACATGATATGGATTCATTTTTTTTTTAAATAGGATCCACAGGGAACCCAATGCAGGGCTTGAACTCATGACCTTGAGATCAATACCTAAGGTGAGATCAAGAGTCAGACACTCAACATACCACAATCCATAACTCCATTATGGATTCACTTTATTTTTATTTATCTTTATTTTTTTAAAGATTTTATTTATTTGTTTGACAGAGAGAGACACAGCGAGAGAGGGAACACAAGCAGGGGGAAATGAGAAAGGGAGAAGCAGGCTTCCTGCTGAGAAGGGAGCCCAATGTGGGGCTCAATCCCAGGACCCTGGGATCATGACCTGAGCAGAAGACATATGCTTAACGACTGAGCCACCCAGACTATGGATTCATTTTAAACTACAGACATATCTACTTATTTTTATCTCATAACTCTGCTACAAAAATCATAGATTGAAACCACCTAATTAAAGCAAATCAACTTCAGGCATTACAATTGTTTAAAATGGCATAGCATTCATCTCGATGGAGTTAAGGCAAAAATGCAATCTGTAGCCTTGCTACAGATTTTGGTATAATATTGATGTCTAAGAATATTCAGATTTAACAGTAGGCAACATCTCTGTACAATTAACTGTGGTAGACATTAGTCCTACCACGTTAGTAATGGAAAGTGACCTTCTCTTTCTTGAACTAGATAACCATTCATAAAACAAATAAGAATGTTTTCTTCATGCTGCTGAGATTCACTTCTTTGCTGGTTATATTTACTGAAAGAATTAGAGTGATGTTTTACTTGTAATATTTTCTCTTTTTAATGATTATGGAATTGGAGCATGTGGGTATCTGACATTGGACTTGGGTCAACAGTTGTTCTCTTCTTTGAGACCCCAAATCATTCCCGAAAGGAAACAATTATTTTTCTTTGGATAGGTCAAGGACCGTTATGTTCATCAAACCAATACATTAAAAAAAAAAGGTTCTTGCATCAGACTTCATATTTAACTGTTTCAAACTATATTCCTTAGAAAGTAAAGTCTCTCCTTGGATGAGCCTGGGTTGCTACAGAAAGTGAAGGGGAAATTCATGAATGTCCCCTTGTGTCCTTCAGCCTTCATTTAACAAGAGAAACTCTACTTAAAACCGTTTCATGTGGAAGCTTTACAGATTTGTGTTAAAATACATTGTTTGATGTCCTTTAGTGGCATTTGTTTTCATTTCTCTTACTCCTAGTGCTGAATGTTTAGTGATAGATAAGAGTGTCAAACTCTTGAATTTATAATAAATAAAGGACCAGTTTGGGCTGTTTATTTATTCTAATGTTGGTTTATTGTCTATGAATTCTAAGAATGTGGTATATTTGACTTAAAATAGATGTAATTCATAAGATAAATGATAGTTTTTCATAAATGTGAAGTTACATTGTTGAAGTTGAAGCAGATTTACTCTGACTCTGAAGAGATTAGACTTATAGTTAGCCAGTAGAAGTTTCAGGAGTCTGATATTAGCTCTATATAACAAATACTGTGTGTGTGCTTTTTTTTCTTTTTAATATGATACTGAATTTAAAAAAAATGGGATACTTTCTTTGATATAGAGTTCTATGTCACTATACCTATCCTGCCGAGATGAATGGGAACGTTAATGAATTCATTGTTAGAGCAGAGAATTTCAAAGCTTTCTTCTGAGTCTAACACTGTGTGAATTGTCTTCATTTAAAGTAGATTAATTACCTGGATAATTAATTACCTGAACTTAATACGTTTGATTTTACAGATTCTATGAATAAGGCCCATCTGCTTATCTGATAAAAAATCTAAACCTTTCTATTAGTTACCAAGACTGTTAATTTTATTACATATGCCTTAATTTGTTTGCCCACATTTTATTGCTGAAATGGGAGCAGATTTTTTAAAAAATAACATTTTTCAATAGATGTTAACATTTGTTCACCCTAAAGGACTAACCCCGTCTTTGTATGCAAATAAAACACTATTTTTTTTTAAAGATTTTATTTATTTATTTCACAGAGGGAGAGAGATCACAGGAGGCAGAGAGGCAGGCAGAGAAGGGGGGGGAAGCAGGCTCCCCGCTGAGCAGGGAGCCCGATGCGGGCCTCGATCCCAGGACCCTGAGATCATGACCTGAGCCGAAAGCAGAGGCTTTAACCCACTGAGCCACCCAGGCGCCCTAAAACACTATTTTTAAAATTTGTATTCTGCTTCACATGTTCAGTTTAAATAAAAAAAATCTTTTAAAAATTGGTTCAATCACCAAAATAGGTCTTAAGAAACAGTAAAATAAGTCCAGAATAAGGAGAAACCTTTTGCTCCTGTTGTGCTACTTAATTAAGTGACTTTCATGTATGGGGGTTTAACTTCTTACATGTTCACTGGGATGCTATGAAGCCATAAACCAAAGAACTGTTACTGCTTCCCAGATGGCAATGTGTAGACTTAATCATATTGTTGAAGTTGACACACCTCACAACAGTCACTGATTCTCTGAATCAGTGCTTCCAATTCCTTATGCTTTAAATCACTGTTTAAGTAATCAACATGTTTTTTTCTAAGAGCTAAGGCTTGAAAGAAATCCTAGGTATAAAATCATTTACCTCCAAGAGGCTGCTTAATCAAACAATCAAGGGATTTGATGACATGAACACAGGCCATTAATATTCTATAAAATGATGAGAAAGTTGAGATCTCACCAGTGCTGTATTTTTGCAAGTCTTTATGGTTGACGTATCTTACAGAGGATAAAAGCACTAAAAATAAAAAGCACTAAAATATACTGTTCAGGATTAAAATCACTCATTTTAATCTCTGTGAGGATTATTTATTTTTAAAATCATATTATTTGAATTTTCAGCTTCCAGTACACCAAAGGATAGTACAGATGTCTAAACATTCAAAAGATAAGTTTTCAAGTGTCAGAAAGGTCTGCAATGTTTGGAGATTATCAGACTCAACAGACAGCCAGACTGAGAAAGAAATACTTAAATGCTTCACATAAGCAAAAATAGTAAATTGATTAGAGAAGTTACATTTGATATTATTGGAATGATAATATTGAAATATTGGAATGATAACAATACAATTTATTTTGTCAGTGGATGTTAAAGAATATCATCTCTAAATGCACACACTCTGTTTTTAATTCTTTATCATATGAGAATAATATAAATTTGACTTTAAAAATGTATTATAATTTGTTTTAACCTTGGCATTTTTATAGTGGACATTTTAACCAAAATGTCATAATTCCCTTAGCCATTATTGAGTTGTTTTACTACATCTGAGTGCTTCTACAGGCATTTTCATATTAATTTATATATAGTCCATTATTTATTAATTCATGTTTTAATTATTTTAAAATCAAATTTTAGTAAATTTGTTTATGAATTTACTTATCATTTACTCAATAGATTTATTTAATAATCCAGGATAATCAGGCATGAGCTTAGACTACAAGATACATATATTTGAAGTTTTGGCTAAAGGAAAAATGTCATTAACATACAAGCCAGGAAAGTCATAAAATAATTTTAACTTTTTTTCAGTTAGATTAAATGATTTATTTTATCTCTTCAATAAATACTATAGAAAGTTTGTATAATTGAACTGAGTTACTTTATCCAAATTTCTAACTTAGTGTAAGGTAGACAATCTAGGGCAGTAATTAAACCTTTTTCTACTTTTATTTCAGACTTGCCTTCTTTAGAATGGCTATTTCAGACATGAAAATAACAAAAATAGGTAATATAAAAGTAACTTGAAACTTCTGAAAAAAAGGTAATTTTATTTAATAGATTTAATAATTCTATGTGCTTGAAAACATTTTCTTACTATTTTTATTTCCATCATTGGTCCCACTTGTGTCAAAAAACATTTTAATCATCTATTTAAAATAAGTCACTCTACCTAGATAGATTGATAAATAAATACTCTGGCCCCCCAGAATGGGAAGTAATGCAAAGTCAAGTAGCAAAAAGTATGGAGTGCTAAGGAGGAGGGGAAAAAAAAAATAGTCGGGGGCAGTTAATTCTACCTACCACACACCTATAAAATCCTGTTAGTGATTATTTTACATTTTAGGGATAAACATTGCTGAATAAAAACATGAATCTTTACAGCACAAAAAGAAGTTAGTCAAAATCTCTATCAGAATTTTAATTGAGCATGACCCTGCCCAATTAACCTCACTGCATATTGAATAAGTCCCAGATATTCTAGACAATGAGTATGGCCAGAGAGTTTATTAATTTTTTTCAAGTTTTTATCTAAATTCCAGTTAAGTTTATTATTTTTTTATAGTCCATATATGGAAACTAGCAATGATTAAACAAGAGTTATATGGTTCTCCTTGATTTCAAAGAAGTATACTACTTAATTTTACTACAAGAAACTAGATTTTAATAAATATTCTTCAATAATAAAAAAGTCCCAATTTATTTTTTAAATGAGCATTTAGCATATAGAAAGCCCTTTGCATTCATTGTAACAGTTCATCAGTATAAGATCCCATTGGATTATATTGTTGCTGTTGTCATTATTACTCTATGTTCAAGACAAGGGTAAAGGAAACACAGCAGAGATGAATTATTTGCCTCAGTTCGAAGTCCACTAATGTATTAATATAAAATCTAGATAGCAAAATATAATTAAAGCTATGGTACAACTTTAGATCTATGTAGCAATAATTATATATCATAGTTGAGATTTTGATAATAGAATATGAGGAAATAGGCATTACCATTTTGGCAACCTGACATTTATTAAATTGAACGTGCATATATTATTTCATGCAAAAATTCATCTAGTAGGAATATTTTTTCACATGTTTACTATCAACCATACCTAAACATGCTCATTAATTAAGGTTCTTGAGAATATTATTTGTAATAACACACACAAAATGAAAATAATACAAATAATAATATAAATAATACAAAGGTTTAGTAGAAGTAAAGTAGAAAAAAGAAGTAGTAGAAAGTCATTAATCAAACACCCTGTTTTTCCAATCATTCAGATTTTTTGACATCTCTCTACAGAAGTGATAATGAACATATGGTTTTATATGGTTAATGAGTGTGAATTAAAGAATTTAATTCACACAGACTTCCAGAATTTAATTAATTCTTGATAACCAATCCATACTTCAAATGATTCTACTCTAAAAAATAAAAAAATATTTAAAAATATTGAATAAATATTTAAAATATTTAATAAATATTTAATAAATTTAATAAAAATTAATAAATGGCTCTACCATTGTAATACAAGGCCTTTAGAATATATATATTTTTAAAGATTTATTTATTTATTTTAGAGAGTGAGAACACAAGCAGGGGGTGTCCACAGTGTTGGACAGAATTCCTGAGGCAAAGAAAGTCCCTCTGGATTCCACTTGCTGATCTTTACTGCAAACAGAAGGGCCACAAGCAGCCCACGTTACTGTCCGGGGCTGCATTTTCAGCCTGTGGACACAGACTTGCAGTTGAGTGTGGAGCCCACATAGGGCTCTGTCTCAATACCCCGAGATTGATTATCACCTAAGCTGAAATCAAGAGTTGAATGCTTAACCAACTGAGCCACCCAGGAGACCCTTTAGGATATATTATTAACTAAATTAAAAAAGAGTAAATTGAAAATGTAGATAATATATTACCACCTTATAAAAATGAAACATAATTATAGGCAAATGTTATGTACAAATACGTATGACATTTTTGATGCTGTTTATGTTTTGGGAATAGAATTTTGGGTCTAGGTTGGGAAGATGGTCCGTATTTTTACATATATTTTTAACATTTAGTTTTTAATAGGTACAAGTTTTTATTTCATGATAAAAAAGGAGAAAATAGTAATAATTTTAATAAAAGCAATTTAGTGTTATCATATGCTAAACACTGTACTAGCACTTTATATTCAATGTAATTTAATCCTTAAACCATTCTGAGGAAGATAACATTATTACCCTGGTTGTAAAGAGGAGATGAAATAGAAGGGCAAAGAAGTTAAATAATTAAAGCCTATTAAATAGCCAGAAGTGCTATATGTTGAGAAGGCCGGGTATATATCATTCCCAATTTGCGCTTTTAAGTACTTCACTCAAATTTCACAAATCAAAATAATATCTAATGCGGAAGAATAGAGTTCAGATAACAAGTTCCTGACCTACTTTTCATTTGACCTTACTTGCCTTACACTTAAACAGAGAAGGAACAAACGATTTTGTATAAATTAAAGATAAATTAGCATCCAGGGAAATTAAGTAATTCTCTCTCTCTCTCTCTCTCTCTTTTTTTTTTTTTTTGTCTGTAGGTGTAATCTGAATATTTAGTTCTTTTAAGAGAGATGGAAAAGGACCAATATTGGCTTACAATATAAGGCTCTCATTTCTGGAATGACCTGTGAAATGTCTTCATTTGTATCCTTATGTCTTTCCAATTCTAGTGCAAAGAGCTCGATAAATGTTGATCCTAAAACAAGTAATCATTTTAAATATAAATTATTTTTATTTTCTCTATAAAAGACAAACATTTTGACATATTCATCTGTTCTTTAAAGCTTATCTTAGTAGTGGAAGCATCTGTGAGAAAACCAAACAGCTGTGAATCTAAATATAGAAACAGATTCAGTCTTTGCAACATAAAGGTTGGAAATGTGCTGCTGCTCAACATGGGAAAATATAAATGACAGTGCTATATGTTATAGAGATTGCAATTTTAGAAATTCCACTTAATGCTAATTTACCTCACAGGGAGATGTTTATTATTCATAGTCACATATTTTGCAGTATATTTTTCTTGTGTGAATATGTCCACGTATGACTTATACTTCAAAAGAAAAGCTGATGAAAGATATATTTAGTTTTTGTTTCCTTCTTTCTTTTTTAGTAGATATGATCTCTCAGGGCACAAAAATGCCACTTTTTAAATGGTAAAAGAAAAGCAAAGTTTAAGGAAATTTCAGCTAAAACAATCCAATTAATGTGAACCTATGTTAACCCATTGTATTTTAAAAAATTAAAGGATAGGAAAAAAAATTTCCTGAGGAAAAATACTTTCAGGCTTTTTTCTGAAAATAGGGTTGTATCCACTTCTCATTTTCTTTCATAGTCAACATAATCCCATATGAATTAAATTCAGATTAAGGATTATATGAAAAAAGAATTTGCTTACAAAAATATAATCATATTTATTGTGTTATATTTGCTAAGATAGAAAAATTTACTCATGTATTTCAACAATGGAAATTGAAATAAAATGGTATGAATCAACTTTAAAAAGTCATTAATCAAACACCCTGTTTTTCCAATCATTCAGATTTTTTGACATCTCTCTACAGAAGTGATAATGAACATCTGGTTTTATATGGTTAATGAGTGTGAAATTATATTGAATTTCTTTTTCCCTAGGGCTCCTATGTCATTTTCCTATCCCCATTAGAGAAAAATGCATAAAAGTACAGCTATTTGTAATGCAGACATTAATGTGAAATAGTCACAGTACAACTTCTTAGTGTTGTCAGTACTGGTGTATTTTTCAGAGTGTGTAATAATTCTTACAGATTTAATACATGTGACTACCAAAAAAGATGTTGAAATGAAATCCAGGGACTTAGAACAGTAGAGTACCAATGTATTTACACAGTTTTAGTATGCAGAAATTGTGCTAGTAGAGAGAAACCAAGCTATGAAAAACATTGGAATTTTAATTCAAAATATTTGATTATGTCTTTTCATGGAAGAAGAAGACTATAACAAATGTATCCATTGGGTAATAAGTTTATTAAGGAGGGTAAAGAAAAGAATGTAGAAGAAAGAAATTAAATTTCATTGAACACCATGTGCTTTATATGCCTGAAAACATGGATTTGTTTTATATTTTAGAATTTAAAAATAAGGAAATTTAGTATCTTGCCCATGAACACATAAGCAATAAAAGGATTTGACCCAACTCTATTCAACTTCAAAGCACCTTTCTTTTTTCATTTCTATTGATAGCTCATATTAAAATAGCATGGATTCCGGGAAGAGAGATTAACAGTAGAAAACAAACAAACAAGTTTAGAAACAGTCCAAGGGTGTGTCACTATTTAAAAAATAGTAAAAGTATTGTTGAACATTAGACAACAATTCTGTAAATGCTCTAGTTAATTTAGTCAGCCCAATATTTTCTTAAAATATGATTCAAGTCCATATGCGGAAGGACCACCATGGGTGTCTTCTTAGAATCCTGCTGGGTCCTACACCACATCTATTAGTCAAAATCTTTGATATTGAAATATGCTCATTTAGAGATGATAAAAGTAATTCTCTAATTCACTGTTTAAACACAAACACACACAAATAAACAAGAACTTGTTGTCCATCAATACTAATACTTCAAATTATCAACTTTGTAATTTTGGATAAAGCATTATCTTTTATACTTTCAGTCAAGCTCTCTGAGTAATGTCAAGGAAGCAGCCCTTAATAAGCTTTGGAATTATAAGGAGGTGAGAAAGTGGAATGAGGTGGTAAAAAAAAAGGAATCATATCCAGGCATCAGCTCTCTCTCTCAAAAAAAAAAAAAAACCCACACAAAGAAACCCAAAAGTCCTAATTTGCTTTCCAAATATTGATTCTTTAAAAATTTTGAAGTTGGAAAATGGCCAAGTAATATAAAATCAATTTACTTTTATTATTAATGTATTCATTTATTCATTCGGTCATTTATTTACTTATTTATTTATTTGTAATTCAGCATATGGAAACCTGTCTTACACATGCTTTGGGATATAATATCTATAGTACTGTTACGTAAGAGAGAAATGGTAGGGGCACCTGAATGGCTCAGTCAGTTAAGCGTCTGCCTTCGGGTCAGCTCAGGATCCCAGGGTCCTGTGATGGAGCCTTACATCGGGCTCCCTGCTCAGCAAGGAGTCTGCTTCTCCCTCTCCCTCTACCTGTCCCCCCTCTCATGCTCTCATGTCTCTCAAATAAATAAATAAAATCTTTAAAAGAAGTAGAATGATAGCCCTATTTCTGCAACCTGATATATATATATGTGTGTGTAATTACATGTGCATTTAATGAGTATATTCAGAAAGAAAAAGAGAAAAAAAGAAGGGATAATTGTTGAATAACCCTCTAGTTATTTATTTAATATAGTTATAGTTACAGACCTCTAGTTGTATTATTTAATACCATAATGCATTTTTAAGTGTTAAGAAACATCTTTTTTCTCATGGTCAATTTCAAATAATAATGATTTTTTAATCGAAATTGTGCTAATGGATTTCATGCAAATGAAATACAGGCACATATCATTCATCTATTGTTTTATTATCCTTCCTTAAAAGTGTATTTATTGAAGACATTTACCATATAAGTACCACAATAGTCTTGTCTTTTATGTTATTACTCTTAATTTTGCTCCCCTTCACTGTTCCTTCATTTTCAGTTTTCTTTGAAAAATCATCCTTCTCAATATTTTTTTTAATTTAAATTCTATCTACCTGTATTTGTAATATTGGCATTCCTTAGAGCTAGTTTCTTGTTCCTCTCCTCCTCTTGCCATATACTCATTCCCTAGGAGATATCAATGTTTTACTTATTTTCATTTAATTGCTGACTACTTCTTAGCATAAATTCTTCGTCTAGATAGCACATTGGATAGTACCACTATTCTAATATCCACCTTTATACATAACTTCACTATTGACCGCATTAAATAAAGTCTAAAATGGAACTCTTTTTAGTTCTCCCTGTCTGAAATGTATGTTCTGTCCTTATTCACTCTTTAATAAATGGCATCTATTAATTAGTATTAATAACACTCTATTCAATATAATCTTCGATTTGTTTCCTCCCTACCATCCCCTAGGTCCAATCTGTACGAAGGCAATTCATGTTGATTTAATTCCAAAATATATTTCAAATGCAAAGATTTCCCTAATTTTTTTCTGCCATCATTGTATCCATGCTATTCTTACTTTTTTACTAGACTACTACAACAGCCTCCTAAATATCCTCATATGATCACTTTTGTTTTTCTCCAACTTAGTCTGTCTAGCAGTTAGAAAACTCTTTCATATGCATAAACATTCAAATTTTTCCATAGCACTTGAAATAAATTCCAATAAATTTTTCCTGAACTTTAGGCCCTAAGTAATCCAACTCCTGTCTCTTCTGCCTTATCCAACAGTCCTTTCCCTTAAGTAAGTTATAGCCCTCCTGGTGGCCAATTAGCTTCTCAAATCACCAAGATGTTTCTAAGATTGGGATTTGGCTACATATTATTTCCTTTTGGGTAAAAGTTCCATCCTCCACTTTTATTCTAGGTATCTATTACTGCATAATAAAATAGCCCAACACTTAGTGGCTTAAAACCATAATCATTTATTAAATCTCACAATTGTGTAGATCAGGAACTTAGACAGTACTCAGCTAGATAGTCCTTCTGTGTGACTTTGCATGGAATGGGGTTGCTCAATGGCACATAGTTAGTGGCTGATCTAGTGTAGAGACTTCAAGACATTTCATTTACAAACCTGCTACCTTACTGAGGAAAGGACCGGTTTCAGCTAGTCCATATTTCCTCTACATATAATTTCAGGGCTGCTCCACCATCCACCAGCAAGCTATTTGGACATAGCTAGTAGGTTCTTCAAGAGCATTCAAAGAGATAAGTAGTGAAAAGTAGTCTTTTAAAACTAGTGTTTCAAAACTAGAAGATTCAATTCAAACACATTTTATTGGTCAAGGCAGTCAGAGTCTCCCAGATTCAAGACAAAGAAACATAGACTTCACTTCCTACTATGAAAATTGTCAATGAATTTGTGGACAACTTTATTCTGTCACAATCTCAAAGGTCTTGTTTATATTCTACACAAAATATTGCCTCTTCTTAAGTCTTCCCTAAGCAGCATAATTAAATTGAGTGTCTACTATTGATATTTCTCTCAGAACATTTGTTTATCAAAATTTTTATTTATTATTTTTCATTATTTTTTTTTAGAGAGGGAGGGAGAGGTGGGGGACAGGAAGAGAGAGAGAGAAAGAGAATATTAAGCAGGCACCATGCCCTGTACAGAGCCTGATTCTGGGCTCAATCCCAATATCAGGACCCTGAGATCCTGACCTGAGCTGAAATCAAGAGTCAGAGGCTTAACAAATTGAGCCACCCAGGCACGCCTATGTTTTTAATTTAAAATTTTTTCTATGCTTCATCTGTTAAGAAATAATTAGTGATAAGACAAAAATGTTCACCTGTTTGTTTCTGTCTTTTTAGTGCCTAACATAGTACTGACAATATAGCAAGTATTGAGTTAATATTTAATACATAACTTTTTAAGGAATAAATGGGAATTGATTTTTTTTATTAAGACATTTTACACAAATGCAGAGTACAGCAACTTTGAGAACAACTCCTGTGAAAAAATTTGTACAAACCAGTTGGTCATGAATTCAGGGTAAGTTACTATGGCTATTAAGGGATTGGAGAGGGACAATAGAAAAACAAATGAAAAAGATGCATTTAAAAAAAAAAACACAGTTAAATAGAGCTAGGGTGTTCCAGACATGCTGGTCAGTCACATTTGAAATGATATAACTAGGTCTGAGATTCATATATTTAGAAAGATAGAGAATAACAAGTATCTGGAATCAAGTGAAAATGTGACATGAAATACTTCAGGGGACTTGGAATATTTAGCCTATAAAATTCTGTGGGACAAATATAATTGATATCTTCAAATGTTGAGCAGCTGTCACATGTAAGATTTTTCTATTTTCCTCAGAACTCTGATTAATAACATGTCAAAGATGAATTTTACAATTAAGTTGATACTTAAGCAGCCCACAGTGATTACTCTAAGGAAAAAAAAGAAAGATTTAACATGTTTCTGCCAGTATTTCTTTAGGTTGCTATAGTTGCTTCATCTTCTCACACCTGGGATTAGATTTGAAGCTTTCTTGTCACCTTTGGTGCAGTAATTACATTGAATTTGAGTCATAAAAAGTAGGACATTTAAATACTTTTTCTTTGTAGTATTAATCATTTACTTATTAAGGTATTAACTGTTTTAAGTATCCATACTGTGTAAAATCTCAGAAGTGTAGCCATGAGGAAATCATAGCAGACCCTGTTGCAGGGGTTTCTCTTTGTCAGAGAATACACCTGGGCTCTGGGGCAAGTGAATGAAAATAAAATTCAGCAAATTAATTAAAGCAGTGACACTACCCTGTTCTCTCTACTTTCCTTTCAATTTTGTTGTGAACCTAAAACTACTATAAGAAAAAGAATCTTCAAAAATCATTATTAAAAATTATAAGTTCCCCAAATGGCCTATTTTCCAAATTTACTGAATTTACACACTGGCCAAAAATTTACCTCTACAAATTGCCTTTCAAATTCTTAAAATATTCTTAAAATTGTGTCTATGAATTGCCAGGGAGAATATCAGTATCAGTGTGTCCTATGGCTAGTCCAGTTGAATCCAAACTCATTTCTTGATATACCTATTTTATACCTATACCTTGAGGTACCTAGTTTTTTCCTAAAGGCAAAATTTAGCACAAACGAAAAAAATAATAAAATCCTTCCTTTTTCTCTGCACAATAATTGAACTCTTTCCAGAGTCTATTCTTAAACTTAGCATAGGGAACCTCTTTTTAACTTTGAAATTACTTCTGTTAAAGTCTCCTTGTTTGTGAGTGCCAGAGGGTGGGGAAACAAAGTGAAGACTTTGATCTTTTGGTCATTACTCTGTTTATACGTTGTGACAATACTTTGGAATTAACTAGATTTTCAAGACTGAGGTCTGCTTCAACATGAACCTCCAGCAGTGTTAGATTTTGTTCAAAAAATAAACTCAACCCTTAAACATTTTTCTTTTTTTTTTCTTTATTTTTTATTCTTTGCTCCAGGGGTACAGGTCTGTGATCATCAGGCTTACATCTTTCACAGCACTCACCAAAGCACGCACCCTCCCCAATGTCCATAACCCATCCACCCTATCCCTACCCTCCCACCGCCCAGTAACCCTCAGTTTGTTTTGTGAGATTAGGAGACCAAGCATAAGAGACTCTTAAACATTTTTTTGAAGAAACTTTTTAAGTATATACTTTTGAAAGAATCTGAGTATTTTATGATGAAAGCATAGCAAATACATTGGCTAGCACTGTGCTGTGAAATGTAGTGTCACTGCTATCACATGTAAGAATGGTTGAGAGACACACAGTGCCTCATACTGTAGCTTCTCCCACCACAAAGCAGAAAGCACATTTACACAGATGCACTGAGATAGCACTACGCTAGTATTCTTTCAAAAATTGTTATGAAGATGACAATACAACTTGCTTATAACGACAGAACTCAAATTTGGTGGTGAAAATAACAAGTGCCTTGTATGGCATGTGTAATAAAATGTAAAGCATATTAAAATATAAAAAATATACAGAGCAGAATGCAAGATGATTTCACTGTCCATGTTTTCTTCACTAAAGACCAGATAAAGATTTATAACTACTATAATTAAGGCAACATTCTCTCCTATGATCCATTTTTACTTTATTTTAGTCTGTGAATTTTCCATATCATCTCATCCCATGCCGTGTGAGTTATACTTTTTCTTACTTCTTAATCTTATTACTAAATCAGAGAAAGTTCTAATCTTTGCTTATGTCCTTGATCAAATCCCTATCTTTATATAAAAAGTCAATCATCAACTGATTTTTTTTAAAGATTTTATTTATTTATTTGACAGAGAGAGATTACAAGTAGGCAGAGAGGCAGGCAGACAGAGAGAGGGGGAAGCAGGCTCCCCGCTGAGCAGGGAGCCCGATGCGGGCCTGGATCCCAGGACCCTGAGATCATGACCTGAGCCGAAAGCAGAGGCTTTAACCCACTGAGCCACCCAGGCGCCCACATCAACTGATTTTTAAGAACAATTTGCTTCTTTCCATGACCATAAATTCTTTATCAGAAAAATAATGTAGTCTAAAAATAGTGATAACTTTTAATGCTATATAACTTCAGCTCTTCCAACTTGAGCACTTTGTTCACAAGTTTTCTGAAGTGCCTGAGTCGTTCTGACTCCCTCCACATTCAGCAGGATGTGGAAATGGGTGGGTGTGGTATTATGCCCAAATTTCCCTCACTCACTCAGATGGGTTATTTTAGAGGAAACACAGAGAGCATAAAATTTTACCCTTTAATAAGCATGCATTCGGGCGCCTGGGTGGCTCAGTGGGTTAAAGCCTCTGCTTTCGGCTCAGGTCATGATCTCATGGTCCTGGGATCGAGGCCGGGATCGAGGCCCGCATCGGGCTCTCTGCTCGGCAGGGATCCTGCTTCCTCCTCTCTCTCTGCCTGCTTCTCTGCCTACTAGTGATCTCTCTCTCTCTCTCTCTGTGTCAAATAAATAAATAAAATCTTAAAAAAAAAGATTTAAAATAAGCATGCATTCTTAAGAAATACTCACTTTTTTAAAAATTATATAACCTGAATCCCATTATTATACCTAAAAAGGGGAACACTTCTTTAATATCATCTAATATCCCTTCATGTTCACAAGTATTCATTTTTCCCATAACTGTATTTTTTTTAGATTTTATTTATTTATTTTTTATCTGACAGAGAGAGAGAGAGAGTACAAGTAGGGGGAGCAGCAGAAGGAGAGGGAGAAACAGGCTCTCCACTGAGCAGGAAGCCTAATGCATGGCTTAAGCCAGGGACCCCGAGATTGTAACCTGAACCAAAAGTAGACGCTTAACTGACTGAGCCACCCAAGCACCATATAACTGTGTTTCTCAGTAAGTAGTTTTTTGTTTTGTTTTGTTTTTGTTTTTTTTCATAACAAGAGCTAAAAAAGAACCACAGATTTCTTTTGTTTTATATATCTTGGTCTCTTTTAATCTATAAAATCCCTTCTCTTTTTGTCTTGCCCTTTATTTTGTTTCATTTTTTTCTATATAATTTTCCACATTTGGGGTTTAGCTAATTGCATCCCTATATCATTTAACATATTTCTCTATTTTTTATGTTTCATATAAAGTGACTACATGAAAAGGTTTAATCAAGCTCAATTTTTATTTTTATTTTTTATCAAGAATATCTTATGAATTTCAAGATATCTGGTCATCTCTCATTTTGTGATCTCTCTGTTATAAAATTCTCCATCAGCTTTTCACTTAATGTGTTAGCAGCCATTCAAGATCATTGGCAACATTCATTTCTCCATTAAGAGATGCAAATTAGTGTTGTTTTAATGCTATCATTTTTTTCCTGGATATATTAGCTGTAATTCCTCCATAAAAAAATTTATTCATGAACTATTTGGTTACCCTTAAATATATTTATACACCAAAGGAAAGGTAACTGGGTCAGTTTTCCCTGTTATTTATTAGTTTCCAGAAAAATGAATTGTTGCCCTAGCAACTTCCAGAGATAATCAAAGAGATTTTTAAAATTATTATGGCCCTATGGATTTTTTTTAACATGTTTGAAGTGTTCAGAGCAATCATTGTAGTTCTTAATGTTCAACTATACTGTTTTCAACTGGAAAACAGTTGAAGCGGTGGAAGCTCCTTTACTTTGACCTCCATGACTTTCCAAAGACTCTAATAGTCTTTGACAGTTTCTTTGTGTTGCTTTTGTATGTGAAAGTAATTCCGGGCTTATGTTGTACAGTTCTTATCAGAGAGTGGAATCTAATCTTTCTCAAGAAGTTTTGATTTTACTAAGAAGTGTTATTTAAAGACCATAGTCTGGGTTCTTTATATCTGGTTTGACTATTGCTTCTGAGCTTTTTTAGTTTAGTAGCCAGAAAATAAATATATATTATAATGTGGAAGAGAAAATAAACACACCAAAAGTTCACATTCTAGTTGTAATTAAAATTAACAGTACTGAGTTTTTATAAAAAAATTTTACTTTTATTTATTTATTTTTAAAGATTTTATGTATTTATTTGACAGAGAAAGAGAGAGTGCACAAGTAGCAGGAGTAGCAGGCCAAGGTAGAGGGAGAAGCAGGCTCCCCGCTGAGCAGGCAGCCTGATGCGGGGCTGGATCCCAGGACCTTGGGATCATGACCTGCGTCGAAAGCAGCCGCTTAACCCACTGAGCCACCCAGGTGCCCCTCCTTTTATTTTTTATTTCTTTTTTGTTACTCAACATCTTATTTCCTAAAGACAATATAATACTTGCCTTTGATTTACTATCTATGTCTTTCTGTACCTATCTAAACTTACATATCTACCTATATGTAATTCTTAAAAGTAATAATGCCAATATTATTTCTATGAATATGGTTATCAAGTACTTTTGATATTTCTTTTCAGTTGTTTTTAATTTTGACATATCCCACTAAAGATGTACCATTACATTAATGTCTTAAGGTCATACAAAACAATTATTGTATAGTTAAGCCATCAAATTGATTTATAATTTAGTTTTGTTTTCTACTTATAATAGAGTTTTTAAATTAATTTAGATTTAATCTTTTTAAGATTTTATTTATTTATTTGACACACAGAGAGCGACATCACAAGTAGGTAGAGAGGCAGGCAGAGAGAGAGGAGGAAGCAGGATCCCTGCCAAGCACGGAGCCCGATGTGGGCCTCCATCCCAGGACCCTGAGATTATGACCTGAGCCGAAAGCAGAGGCTTTAACCCACTGAGCCACCCAGGTGCCCCTAGATTTAAATTTTTTATAATTATTTAAAACAACTAGAGTTCTCTAAAGTGTAATCTGTAAAACAAGATACATTCAGAGGACTGTACCTTCAATTTCTCTTCCCTTAAGATTCTTTACTTCTACTCTTTCAATAGTAATTTTCATTTGTTTTTTTGTTTCTGCTTCCACTTGTAAAATACAGACATCTATTATACATATGTACAGATGAATAGATTTACCTCCTTTTACATGTGTATCTTAACTTCTTCATAAATGAAAGGTAATACAACAATCACATTGTTTTGTGTTTATAAAATATTTTTAGGGATTAAGATATAGCCATGTATAAATCTATAGCCTCATTCTTTTTAGAGATAGTCCTCCATTCCACGGATGTTCCATAGTTTCTTCAGCTAGTCCCCTGTAGATGAACATTTTGATTATTTCTAGTGCTTTTTTGTTTTGAAAAATAGAACAACAATAGATAGCCTTGTGCACATGCCATTTCAGTTCTCATATCTTTGAAAAGGATTCCTAAAGGAGAGATTTCTCTTTAAAGGGGCAAATCAATAGGCATTTTTTCTAGATATTATAAAATTCCTTTTTACAGATGTTGTATAACTATATATTTCTACCAGCAATATATGAATATGTATTTTCCTATACTATTTTCATGATATCTAGAGTAGAAGATGAATCCTCCTATTGAACAAAATATACATCAGATCACTTTTCCTGGAATAACATTAAGTAAGCCTATCACCCTTAGAGTTTCAATAGGCATACTTTTTTGACAATAATAATTATTTTTGAAAAAGGCTTATCTAATCATTTGGGCATCTTTCTTCAAGTAACCACTCTCTGAGATCAGTGACAGTGCTTGAAGCGACATGGGTAGCTTACCAGTTTATTTGGTTTCAGGAGACCTAAAAATTTAAGGAAACTTTTAGCAATTGGTCCTATATCCTACTTGGTAGCCTTGATCTAGCATGAAGACCATATCTGTACTGTTCTCTAAAGTGGCATATTTTAGGCTAACTCTTAGGTATATCTATTTAAAGGGATAATCAGAGAATGGCCTTCTCCCAAAAGTGAGTATATACAGGGTCTTGCAGAATTGTCATACTTTTTTTTTTTTTACTATTATCTTTGGGCTTTAGTGGTACCTTCATCACCAGAAGATACACGTGTTATGCCTTATTTATCTCTTTCATGACCTGTTCCCCTAGGAAGCAACTCAGAACAACAAAGTCACTGGAGAGTTAAAGAGCGTAGATGAGGGCAGTTAACCACCACAATGCACCTGTCAGACGTCCAGCTGGCTCACATATAACTGAACATAAGGCTGATTGGCTCTCTGCCCAGAGAAACCAGTGTATCCTGAAGGGTGTCATATTGACAATTATGGATATGCAAAACTGTTCACACATTCAAGGTTAAGAGCAACTTATTCTGAGCTCATATCTTTATGTGATTTGTTTGATGGCATATGGGTCATTTTGGAGCCTAGTCTCTGGAGGCAAGAATTCTGCTGCAGCTCATTTGTTCTAAATTATGGTTGCTGTTCAAATAGTTTAAAAATTAATCATCCCTGGGGCGCCTGGGTGGCTCAGTGGGTTAAAGCCGCTGCCTTCGGCTCAGGTCATGATCCCAGGGTCCTGGGATCGAGGCCCGCATCGGGCTCCCTGCTCAGCAGGGAGCCTGCTTCCTCCTCTCTCTCTGCCTGCCTCTCTGCCTACTTGTAATCTCTCTCGCTGTGTCAAATGAATAAATAAAATCTTTAAAAAAAAAAAAAAAAAATTAATCATCCCTTTAGGTTTTGACTATTGTTTTAAATGATTACCTAGGGAAAATTGGGAAATAATGTAAACTAACATCTAAGTAATAAAAAATAAATGTATTGATTGGAGCTGAGTGTGACAATGATGGATGACCTCTATTGAAAATAACAGTGTCTATTTGATAATGATATGTCATCAAATAGCATAACAATATGACATTCAATAATTAAAATTGCCCTCCTGTATGTCTTGTAAGGGGATTCCCAACAAAATAAGTAACTATTTTCTGGATTTCACATTAATGATAAACCAGCAAAATGTACTTAATGTTTTATAGTTTTTTATAATCACTCTAGACAGTGTCTTTATTCCGTATATATTTTTTAAAGATTTTATTTATTTATTTGAGAGAGTGAGAGAGACAGTACACAGGAGCAGGGGCAGAGGGAGAGGGAGTGGGAAAAGCAGACTCTCCTGCTGAGCAGGGACCCCAACACGGGGCTTGATCCCAGGACTCTGGGTTCATGACCTGAGCCGAAGGCAGATGCTTAACTGACTGAGCCACCCAGGTGCCCCTATTCTGTATATTTACAGTAAAACTATGTCTTATTCATTTGAGGTTTACATAATCTATTCCATTTTGGAGGGACTATCAGAATATAATTGTCATTTTTGTCAGAAACTTCTTGTATTTTGGGACATTGTCAGAGAAGATTTATTACGTGCATTAACACTTTTTTGAAAGAAAGACCAAATATTAATAAAAATATTTGGGTCTTACTAATGTCAGTAAAAGCCATATTTATTCTATATCTATAAGGCAAATGCATTCTCCACCATTTCCCAGATAACATAGGGGAAAATGTTAGTTTTAAAATTATGTATAAGTTCTCCAAATCAGTTGTCAATGTGTAATGTTATGTTGATAAAAACATTATGGCATAAATAAGTTTGAATGAAATTTTAAAATGCTTTTTCATTTTCTTTTTGAATATCTTATCGTTATTAAGAAATTTTGTTCTTTTCCTATGAGCAACAATAAGTGCATAATATTTATTTATTTTTTTATTTTATTTTTTAAAAGATTTTATTTATTTATTTGACACAGAGAGAGAGAGATCACAAGTAGGCAGAGAGGCAGGCAGAGAGAGAGGAGGAAGCAGGCTCCCTGCTGAGCAGAGAGCCCGATGCGGCCTCGATCCCAGGACTCTGAGACCATGACCTGAGCGGATGGCAGAGGCTTTAACCCACTGAGCCACCCAGGTGCCCAGTGCATAATATTTAAAATGACTCATAAAAGACTCATATTTTTTGTTTGGATTTATGCCTCTTATTATAATAAGATCTTGACAAAAAGACTCCTTTAGTTTACTAGAGTTTTAGTGAGTTTAGTACTTACTATTTTATTCCTATTTCTACTTATCCGTGTATTTCCCAAATTTGTTTTACCACCACCTCTATATGTTGTAGTTAGGGTCTTTGTTCATTTGCCTCTAGTTGTGAAGATGCGACTGCTATTGATTTCAAGTAAATACTTGATTAGTCCCTAAATCTTGTGTAACACTTACCACTGGTAAACACTTAGAAAAATATGGGGAAATCCCATATTTGAAGATGCTTTCAAATAACTTATAAAATACAAAAAGAATGGGCATTTTTATGAGTACATATTAAAATGTTTAAATAGTTCTATTTTTATTCATCTAAGGCTGGTAGAATCATACTTAACTAAACTTATTGTAATTTTTAGCTTGAAAATAAGACATTCAATTTAGATAAACTAATCTACTTGTTTCTGTTTGAACATCAACTGTTTCTCACTATCTAAAATTTGACACTTTGCTTTTCCCTGATGCAATTCTTGCTGTCTTTCAAAAAATTCATTTTTCTAAAACAAAATTCTTAGTTAATGGCATTCCACTTGAATTTTCTTTTCCTTTTACCATTTGCCAACATTTGAGTACTTTTTTTTTTTTAAAGATTTTATTTATGTATTTCAGAGAGAGAGAGAGATCACAAGGAGGCAGAGAGGCAGGCGGACAGAGAGAGGGGGAAGCAGGCTCCCCACTGAGCAGGGAGCCCGATGCAGGCCTCGATCCCAGGACCCTGAGATCATGACCTGAGCCGAAAGCAGAGGCTTTAACCCACTGAGCCACCCAGGCACCCAACATTTGGGTACTTTTAATCCAACTTTACTAATTTTGTATTGCTTTTAAGAGTTTTAAATTTTTCTTTTACAAATGTATTATGTATCTTGAAACCAGTAGTGTATTTCTGTATTTTGCATTCCTCCCATGTCTTTAACTAATTATAAATGAGTCAAAGATACTAACTAACTACAATCATTTATAATGTATTATTAATGAAGTAAGAGGCTTAAATTTATATGTATCTCAGATAAAATATTGAGAAAAGATATGTAAATCAAGGGTGTCCATGCATTATGTTTTCTTCTTTGGACTATAACAATATATGTAAGACATTAATTTTATAAAATAGTTAATTACTGTGGTAAAATGAAAGATTATCCCAAAGTCTTCACCCCTCCTTGAATTCACATACTTTATTGTAAGAGATTTTATCACCCCACTCTTTGACTTTTCACTTTGGCCAGTGGCATGGGACAAAAGTGGTAGTGTGGTTGTGTCAAGTCTAGGCCTAAAAAGGCGTCATGTTCTTCTGCTTTCTCTCTTGTGTCTTTCTCGTTGCTGTGAGAATAATATAACCTGGCTAGCTTATTGGTGTAATCTGGATCCACTTTCTGATGAATGAGCTCAGGAGCTTGATGTCACCAGCTCTACCATGTGATAACATATCACCCATAAGCCACCAAACTAATGCAAAGCTTAGACTTTAGCTTGAGGATGAAACCCTGGAAGATTTCAAGACTTTCTGAGCCAATGACCATCATATGGTATTGTGTTGCTTCAGGTAGAATGCATGTGTCTCAGGATCAGGGAATGGGAGAAGCATGCATTTGAGGACCTTCTGCTTCCTATTTCACAGTTTTAGTTTCTGCTGGACTGGAGGTCCAGTCATGTCTGGTTCTCTGCTCTGCAGGAGGCCTGTTTCTCCTTATCCACTCTCCTTGCTTGTGTTCTCTCTCTCTTGCTGTCTCTCTCTGTCAAATAAATAAATTAAATATTTTTAAAAAGGGGAGAGAAACATTTGCAAATTGAGTAGTTATAATATGGTGCATGAGTAGATGTGAGCAATGTCCCATCTTCATCCCCTCACTCTTCCTATTTCTCCAAATGCCAGTACCCGCATCTCTATGTCCCCTCAGACCTGCTTTGCCATGTGCACAGCAAGACAGAAGTGTCAGGAATTTAATATCCTTTTTGGGAGATATCTTCAGTTAAGGGTGAACAGCACAAAAACACCCCAGATCTTTGGCCTTTTAAATGGTATTACAATGAGACATAAATACTACACTGGCTTCCAAATTTCTGCAATAGAATTTATCTCATATTTCCTACAGCCTTTAATTGGCTGCCTTCCATCCCTTTACACTCCCCCCTCTTCTTTTGTTGTATCCTGAGATCACCTACTAATAAACTAATTATACCCAAAATCTATACCTGTTAGGATGACATTATGAAAAAAATAGATGTTGGAAAAGATGTAAAGAAAAGGTAATCCTTGTACACTGTTAATGGGAATGTAAATTGATTCAATCACTATGGAAAACAGTATAGAGGTTCATCAAAAAATTAAAAGCAAGACCATCATATGGTCCATCAATTTCTCTTCTATGTATAAATCCAAAGGAAAAGAAATTAGGATCTGCACTCCCATGTGCCCTGCAGCATTAATCACAATAGCCAATACATGGGTGCAACCTAAATCTCCATTGACTAATGAATGGGTAAAGAAATTTTGGTATATACATACAATTGAATATTATTCAGCCTTAAAAAGGGGGGGAAGGAAGAAACTCTGCCACTCACAACAACATAGATAAGCCCAGAAGACATTATGGTAAGTGAAATAAGCCAGACACTGAAGTACTAATGCTACATGATATCACTTATATGACAAACCTAAAATCAACAAACTCATAGAAGCAGAAAGTAGAATGGTGATTACCAAGATATGGGGGTGGGGAGAACAAGGATAGACTAGAGAAAGGGTATAAAGTTTCAGTTATACAAAATAAGTCCTAGAAGTTTATTATATACCATAGTGCCTACTGTTAATACTGTATTGTATACTTAAAAGGTTGATCTTATGTTAAAAAAAAAACCCATGAAAGTGGAAGGAAACTTTTGGAGGTAATGGATATGTTTATGTTATAGATTGTGGTGATGGTTTCATCAGTATATGCTTATCTCCAAACATGTCAATTTATACATTAAATATGTATAGCCTTTTGTATGTCAAAAGTGTCATTAAAGAGGTTTTAAAAAATACAGAAATTTTTCTTTTAAAGATATTCTTTTCTTTTTTTTTCTTAAAGATATTCTTAGGTCAAAACAAAACAAAATAAAACAAAGGAAAAACCTTGTCTCATTTTGCATGCCATTTTAACATCCATGTGTATATATATAATTACATATTAATTCCTTCAAAAATTCTTAGATATACTAATATTTACTGGAAAGATAAACTAAATTACATGCCTAACTACATAATGCAGTGAGATAATGGTAGAGCTAGAATTAGGAATAAATTTCTCTGATTTTTGCTATAGTGTCTGTCATTTATATAATGTTTTTCCTCTTTGTCAATTCATCTGTTAATTAAAAAGCTCGATGGTTACCCAAGCTCTTTCATTTTGAACTCTAAGAGACAGTATCTGCCATATGTATCAAGAAATATTTCCAGTCATACCAAAGCTATTCTGAATGAAGTTTTAGTTGTATTATTTGAGAATGACATTATTTCTATGTTTAATAAAGATGTAGGTTGGGCTATAGGTGGGCTTTAGTGCATGAGAAATTAAAATAAATTTATTGAGGGACACCTGGGCGGCTCAGTCAGTTAATCCTCTGCCTTCAGCTCAGGTCATGATCCCAGGGTCCTGGGATTCCATCCACACTGGTCTCCTTGTTCAGTGGGGAGTCCGCTTCTTCCTCTGCCTGCCACTCCCCCTGCTTGTGTGCTCCTTCTCTTTCTCTCTCTGACAAATTAATAAAAACTTTAAAATAATAATAATAAATAAATAAACAATTAGGTAAATTTATTGAGGTATTCACATAAGTATCTTGAACAGAGTCCCCAACAGAATGAAAATACATAATAACCATGCCTTATATTTACAAAGAACATTGTAAACTAGAAGGTGTTTCCACTCTGTATCTCAAGTTTCACAAGGACTCTTGAAGTGGGAATTATTGTGATCATCCTATACAGTAAGCAATTCAGACTCTGAACTGTGAAGTGGATTGTTCATTGTTAAATGCATTTAGTAAGTGCTAAAGTCAAAACTACTAATTAACTTATAATTAAAACAGAATACTTTTTATAAAACAACATTATGTGTAAATAAACTATGAATTAGAAATAACCTTATGCTTTTATATTTAACTCCCACCTCTCTACCCACCCTTTTCCTCAATTAGAAAGTCCCTTGAAAATGTTGGATCAAATAGCTTTGCATCAAAAAATAACCAAACTTGTTTGGCGTTAATAATACTAATACCACTTCCATTTATTTTGCAAACACTTGTTTACATGGGCGTAAATATAGATAAGTAGGTATCATCCTGTATTGTTATAATTACTTTCCCAAAATGGAGTGATGGGGAATCCCATGCCAATCGAAAATAGTGAAACATATCTGGAAAAGAAGAATAAGTAAATTTCAACTAATATCAATCCTACTGTTTAAAAGTAATCATCCAATTATTTATCCTAATAATCCATACAATGTACTTTTATTAATCTGGGGGAGAGGTTAAAATTAAAATGGTTTAATTAATTTGTAGATTCCTGAATGACTAATACAAAACTTCTAAAGTTTGAAGTTGGCATTGCAGAAATAATCATGCTTTTAGCGTGTTAGAGTCAAAATACAGGCTAGGTAATAGATCATTTTAAAACTCAGTATGCTAATTAAAATCCACAGGAGAACTAGCTCTCACTGATCCGTACCAAAAAGCACTTTGCTTCCCTTGATGACTCAAATGCTTTCACCTGATCAGCATCATGACTAAACTGAAATTTAGAGGGACAGGGACTTATAGTGAGAAACAAGATCCTTAGCATTTGCTGGCCTACAAGCTGGAGACTATTATTTAAGCTAGTAAAAAGAATAAACTAGACATTTTTAGTGAACTCCTAAAATCTGAATGACCTAGGGTGAGAGTGTAAAGTCATTAAGTATTGAAGACATGCTAAGCTTGGATCCTCTTTTAGGCTTTTTCTCCAAGTACTTCTTAGGAGTCCACAGGGAAGATCAGGCAGAATTAGAGAAATCCTGCCCATGGTGCTACCTGGGTGAGAGGAACAGTGCTAAAAATCCAGGCAGACTCATTTTCTCTATGATGTTTACTTACATGTCTGTTCTTGGTATTTCTTATTTAATTTTCTCCTTATTTGGTGTATGATTTTCCTACTTCTTTTTTCTACTTTATATACATATATATATTTTTTTTTTTCCTGACTTTTTGATTTGACACAATGGCAGGCTTTGAGGAATTTACCTTTTTGTATGCTGGGTATTTTTGTATCTGTATAAATATTCTTGAGCTTTCATTCTGAGACACATTTAAGTTATTGGTAAAAGTTTGATCCTTGGGGTGCCTGGGTGGCTCAGTCAGTTAAGTGTCTGTCTTGGGCTCGGGTCATGACCCTGGGATTGAGCCCTGCATCAGACTCCCTGCTCTGCAGGGAGCCTGCTTCTCTCTCTCTGTGAGCTCTCTCATTTCTCTCTCTCTCTCTCTCTAATGACTAAATAAAATCATTTAAAAAAAAAGTTTGATCCTTTTGTGCCTTACTTTTAGGATTTGTTGAGCACATTTAGAATAGTGCTCAGTCATGGACTAATTATTTCCCAGACAACTAAGGCAACATGATCTGTGTTCTCTACACGTTGTTCCATGACTTCTGAGGTCTCCCAATTTGATAGTGGAATAAGAACCATTACCAGTGTGGTGTATGTGTGCCAGGCACTGTCGCCTCTACTCTTTTTGTGTGGTTCTTTCTTTGGTTGAGGGTTTATTCCCCATAGTCATGTGCAGCTGAATATTATAGAACTTCTGTGGATCCCTGTAGTGCCTCCTCTGTGGAGATACCTCCTCTCATTCTTTGTCCCACAAACTCTCACCTCCTTGTTTCTACAGATTCTCTGCTCCATCTCAACCCATGAAGTTGGTCAGCCTTTTCCTTGGTTTATCTTCCCTGTGCAGCAGACTTGAAACTCGCTCAAGGAAATAAACTGAGCTAATTGTAGGGATCACCTCATTTGTTTCCCATCTCTCAGAGATTAATATCTTTGTTGCCTGGTTGTCAGTGTCTTTGCAAGACATTGTTTCATTATTCTGTTCATTTTCTGGTTGTTTCAGGTGGGAGACCCCACTTTGTTAATCCATTGTGGCCAGAAATAGATAACTCCATTATTATTATTATTATACTTGTGGAATGAGATAATCTTCAGAGAAACAAATACATAAAATAGCATCATTTGAAAAGCTTTTAAATGAAAGAAATATTTATACATAAAAATGGTTAACATAGTACATCTGAAAGAATTCAGTTTGCTACCACAGGATACAAATTACAATATAGAAGAATAAAAAAAAATACCAAAAATTTTTATGCAAATCTTAGGCTCTTCTGCAGAAGCTTTAACCAGATAGAGATACATCTATAGTCTATAGCCCCAGAATGTGTAATACTTAATACATAGGGGTACAAACAATGCAGTGAGAAATTGCTATGGTTCAGTCCTTTTATCATGTACACA
>LNAC01000893.1:130818-195814 GCA_002007465.1 Ailurus styani
CTTATCTGCTTTATTCACTCAACCCTATCATATTTGTTTTGCCCATGATAAATAAAGCATCATACAAATTTAGATTCATGAACTTTAAGTTTCATATGAGTATAATAAGTATCTGTCTTCAGCTTGTAGTCTATTGTCACCTATCACTTCAGTTAATCCCAGAGTCCTGTAACTTCCATATCAGGAGCCTTATTTAATATATCCAATTTTATTACCCACATTATTTGATGGTCCCATGTTTTAAAAACATATATTCTGCTCACTAATCTGTATCTTCTTTTTTTTTTTTAAAGATTTTATTCATTTGAAAGAGAGAGTGAGCAAGCAGGAGGGAGAGGGAGAGAGAATCTGAAGCAGACACTACACTGAGCACAGAGATCCAAACGGGGCTTGATACCACAGTCACAGGATCAGAACCTGAGTCAAAACTGAGTCAGACACTTGACCATCTGAGCCAGGCAGGCATCCCGGCATATATCTTCTTTTCATATTCACATTCAAATACACATATGCACACACACACATACACAAGTACACACACAGAAAATTAAATTAATTAATCTTCAACAAAGCAGGAAAGAATATCCATTGGAAAAGACAGTCTCTTCAACAAATGGTGCTTAGAAAACTGTATAGCAATGTGCAAAAGAATGGAACTGGACCACTTTTTTACACCATACACAAAAATAAATCCGAAATGGATGAAAGACCTAAATGTGAAGTAAGAGACAATTAAAACCCTAGAGAGGAACACAGGCAGAACCTCTTTGACATTGGTTGTAGCAACTACTGATGAGCTATGTCTTCTAAGGCAAGGGAAACGAGAACAAAAATAAATTATTGGGACCTCATCAGAATAAAAAGCTTCTGCACAGTGAAGGAAACAATCAGCAAAATAAAGTCAACCTACGAATGGGAGAAGATATTTGTAAATGGTATATCTGATATAGGGTTAGTATCCAAAATGTATTTTTAAAAAATTTACAAAACTCAACACCTAAAAAAACCAAATAATCCAGCTAAAAAATGTACAGAAGACATGAATAAACATTTTTTTTCCAGAGAAGACATACAGCTGGCCAAGAGACACATGAAAAAATGCCCAATATCATTCATCATCAGGGAAATACAAATCAAAGCTACAATGAGCTAACACCTCATACCAGTCAGAATGGCTAAAATTAACAACACAGGAAACAACAGGTGTTGGAGACTATGTGGAGAAAGCAAAACTTTTTACCTTGTTGGTGGGAACTGGTGCAGCCACTCTGGAATACAGTATGAAGGTTCCTCAAAAAGTTAAAAATAGGGGCACCTGGGTGGCTCACTCTCTTAAGCGTCTGCCTTTAGCTCAGGTCACGATCTCAGGGTCCTGGGATTGACCCCTGCATCAGCCTCCCTGCTCAGTGGGGTGTCTGTGTCTCCTTCTCCCACTGTCTCTCCCCCCCATCTCATGCTATCTCTCACTCTCATAGTTTCTCTCTCAAATAAATAAATAAATAAAACTTTTTTCAAGTTTAAGTCTTAAGTCTTTTTTTAAGTTTTAAGTATTATTTTTTAATTTAAAAATAGAGCTACCCTATAATCCAGCAATTACACTACTAGGTATTTACCCAAAGGATATAAAAATGCTGATTTGAAGGGATACATGCACCCTAATGTTTACAGCATCATTATCAACAATAGCCCTTTTGTGGAAAGAGTCCAAATATTCATCAACTGATGAATGAATAAAGAAGAGGTGGTGTGTGTGTGTGTGTGTGTGTGTACACACACACATATATATATATACATATATATGTATATATATGAAAACAATATTATTCAGCCATCAAAAAGAGTGAAATCTTGCCATTTGAAACAACATGGATAGAGCTAAAGAGTATTATGCTATGGGGCGCCTGGGTGGCTCAGTGGGTTAAGCCTCTACCTTCGGCTCAGGTCTTGATCTCAGGGTCCTGGGATTGAGCCCCATGTCAGGCTCTCTGCTCAGCAGGGAGCATGCTTCCCCCTTTCTCTCTGCCTGCCTTTCTGCCTACTTGTAATCTCTCTCTGTCGAATAAATAAAAGTCTTTAAAAAAAAAGAGTATTATGCTAAATGAAATATGTCAATCAGAGAAAGACAAATACCATATGATTTCACTCGTGTATGGAATTTAAGAAACAAGATGAATGAACATGGTGGGGGGGATAAAAATAGATGAAAACCAAGAAACAGATTCTTAACTTTAAAGAACAAACTGGTGGTTACCAGAAAGGAGGTGGGATGGAGGGATGGGTGAAATGAGTGGTAGGGATTAAGGAGAGAACGTGTGATGACCACCAGGTGTTTGTAAATGTAATTTATGTAAATTAGAATGTGCTGATTCAACACTAATAATACACCATATGTTAACTAACTGGAATTTAAATAGAAACTTAGGAACAAATTTAAAAAGTTAAAGAACAAATTCTCAGATAAAAAAATAAGCCAATAATAAGATTCTTAATATCATATATCATAATTAATAGTTAACAACCAAGTCACAGTAGCATAGAGTAGACCTTCCCCTGAAGGAACAATAGAGAATGGGTTATTTCTGTTGACCTGCTTACTATCAAGATAAAGGACAGAGATTAGCAAAGATACTTGCCTTGATCATTTCCAAATTTACCAATCTTATAAATTATTCCATCTCCCATGGGCAGAGTGAATAGAGAGAGAGATGCTAGGAATTAAAGTAATTCAGAACCTTTCTCACAGAATAAATCATCATACAGAGAAGAATCTTTCTCTAATACTTTATAAGTTTAGGTAGTTACGATCACTGACTGAAAGGAAAACATACGGAAACAAGTTCATTCTGGATTTAAGAGTGATGATTATTAAGCATATTTTACTGAAACAAAAATTGTATTTCCAAAAATACTAATGCTCATCAGGAATTTTAGAAAATAGAACTATTTTGATATTCTTAAATTTGATTCCACAATAATGTCAAATAGTCAAACTTGCTGAAAGTTAGGGAAACCATTTTCAATGCATTTGCAAAACTATTTCAGATAATTTGATATTTTAGGTAGTAAGTTCTGAAAACAGAAACTGTGGAAAGCTATCTGACCTGAATTTATTCCACAAAATTTTATTCCCATCTGAAAGTGTGCCTGTGATTTATTCTCTGTCACTGCTGTATCTACACTAATGCACCATTATGCATAGCTGATGTTTCAGATGTATAACCATCACTCTTCCTGAAGCCAGAACTTTATGATTACGTCAGACATTGTCTGGCATAATCTATTTAGCTAGTTGATTTTACCTCCACAGTTTCTGATGAATCCGGAATAATTACTTAAATATTTACTCTTCTACGTTTAAAATTTGCTAGAACAAAGAGATTATGCATGCAGAGTGTGCAGGGGGGTTGAAGATAACAAATGATACATTGAGCACAGCCTAATGTGGCTTTACTGGAGTAGAAACAGTGGTAATAAATCACCTGCCAATGTTGATAATAAAATACTGCATTGGCCTCCATCAGCCACAAGAGAAAGGTTAAATGTTATTTCTCACAATAACCCTGTGGTCTTCATAGCTGACACCTCCAATATTAAATCTCATCATTATTTTCTATAGAGAACATTTGATCTTATTCCTAATGGAACACTTTTATAAATAACTACTTTGCAAATATCTAATATCCTTGAAATACCTTCATTCATTTTATCGTTATTTTACCCTATAAAAGTATCTCTTTAGTATAAAATTATTTTTATGTAATGGGTAGCTTTGGGAGGTTGAAATTCATCCTGGTCAACTATAAGGGACATTTTAATGATTGGATTCATATGAGCTCAATGTTGGTGTAGGTTGAAAATTGAAATATTATCCCTGAATAAGCTCAGTGATTTATGTACCAGTTTATTTATTAAATCAAATCTCAATTTTGTTCATATTGCACTCCAAATTACTCTTATATCAAACACCAACCTCATCTCTTGACCTATCTATACAACAATTATTTCCCTAATATGCTTTCTGTAAACAATTAATTGTTATAGAGTGGGTTTGAAGGGTATGTTAGTCTCAAAGGAAGGCATGAAATGTATTTAAGGAGATGTACACACAAGACTTACATTTATGAAGGTATTGATATATATATATATATGCACATAAGCTTATATTTGTGAAGATACTGACATACGCACACATAAACTTTGGCTTAAGAAAATATTAAGAATGTAGACAAAAGTAAATGATAGAAGCCACTTCCAAACATGCTCACACATGAAATCCCACTAACTATTTGTGACCTCAACTACATCCGTACTACATTGCCCACTTTTATTTCTAATGTCACATTGGAAACCTGGTTACACTTATAAAATAACTTTTCAGCTGTGACGGCCATATGGTATCCTTCCTGAGCTTCCTCTATTCAAGGGACCATTTTAAAGGAAACATCCTCTCAGTGAGCAGAAGACCAAGGTTATTAAAATAGTTGTATCTCCTGACATTCCCCAAACAACAAATCTTTAAGGTGTCAGAGCAGTCCTGGGTAATGCACAGAAGTAGGTGGAATGCCTTTCTGCACAACTAGTCACAGATATTTAACTGGGCACCTAAAGCAGCTATCACGGGACCATGCACAAACTCATATCCCTCCACCAAAACCAACAATGATTTTTGGACAATTCAACTCAAGACTTTGCTTCGAAAGGGCACAATTCCTCAGTAAAACCATCTTCTATTTAGACAAGGTTTCAAATCTTTACATACAGTTTTTCAAACTTGGAGCTACAGAGTTGCTTAGGCAACCTAACTTGAGTATAGTCTGCTTTCCACTACAGGACTGTGAACAGCTTGAGAGCAAATGCCATTATCTTCATTTCTCAAAGCTGTATCCCCATTACAATTCCTGGCATAGTGTAGGTTATATCCCCAGGGTTGTTCCTGGCAAAGGTCTTTGCTTCTATTTGTTTCCTGGACTGAAAATGGGGAAGATTGAATCCATCTTAATATATTTTTTTTAAAAAATGACTGCATGAATAAATTAAGGACAATTGGATGGTTTCTTCAAGATGGCTCAGTCTATATAAAAAGATAATACAATATTCTACATCATATAAAACTAAAAATAATATATATTTGTTATATTTAAAATTATGACTTTTTGAGGGTTTTTTTTTTTGACCATCAGGTTTTGAAGTATATAGGATCAATGATCTGTTTGCAGGACAAAAGTACCTAGGTACCATATGGTAACAGAATATTTCTCAAGGACATAGAAACTAGAATTCATTTCTATAAAGAGATTGTCACCCTTTTTTTGGTCTTTGCAGCAATCCCTATTAGAACCAAATATGGACAAATGGAAATGATAATTCTCTATTATTATCTATATTATGCTCTATATAATTCTCTATTATTCTGCATTTCCATTCAGTTTTCTTGTAGTTGAAGCCTACAACCAATCAGGGAATGTGTATCTTCCTCTTAATATTCCCGTTTTATATGTTCCTCTATTATAATCTTTATTCTATAAATCATATACTTGGATAATTTGGCAAGGTGAGCTGCATGCACTACTATTACAATAGAATTCTGAATTCTGTGTGTAAGTTTGGGTATATTTCAAAAGGAGAGAGGCTATAGATTAGTTCAGCTTCTTAAAGGTGTTTGGACCCAAAAAGATTAAAGGTCCAAACTATGTTCCTCATGTTCAGAATATACCATCTTCAGAATATCTTAAACTAAAAGTTTTTAGGGATGCCTGAGTAACTCAGTAGGTTAGGTGGCTGACTCAGCTCAGGTCATGATCTCAGGGGTTGTGAGATGGAGCCTGGCATGGGCTCAGTGCTGGGTGTGGGACCTGCTTAGGGTTTTCTCTCCTCCCTCTGCCTCTTCCCAGCTTGTATGTGTACATGCTCTCTTTCTCCCTCTTCTCTCCTGAAAAAACAACAACAAAAACAAACCAAAACTTTTTAAATCTAATGTTCCTATGCTAAAACAATATTTTCTTTCAAATTCCTTAGTATGATTCTTAAGTTTGTCCATAACCAGAAATTTCTCTATCTGGCTAGACATAATCTTAACACAAAAATACCATCTTCAAATTTACTTCTATATGTTGTACAATTTGAAAACCCAAGTTCTATAGGTAAATAATTTTATTTATGAATATTCACAGTACATTAATTTGTTCAGACACAATGCTGTATATTAAATTACATCTTGGTCTTTGCCTTCATTATTTCCTGGCCTTATCAGCATTCCTAATACCAAGTCTCACATTGTTTTACTCATACAGTAGGAATTTCCACACCAACACCTTCAATTGCCTTAATTCTTCAAAGTCAAAGTAAGTCTCTTCTCATTATTGACGTACATCAATCTGATTTTCTTTCTCTAAATTCCAGATATGTGGTGTTGTGTCTTTTGGGTGGAAAATAAAACCATATTTCATTGATACCTGATAAGATTTGTAAAGAGAGAGTAGAATGAATATTAAAGCAAAAAAATCAGTAGAATACTAGAACAAAAATTTCCAGAAAGGTATAAAAATAGGGATTTCCAGATTGGAAAAACCCTAGTAAGTATGAAGTAGTATACAAAAATTAAAGACCCCAAATTACACATATCCTTATGAAATTTAATTAAGTAATGTTCAACATTTTTCATTAAAAAAGGAAGTATTTTTAAAAATGAAAATAGTCAAAATGGAAAGAAAAATACCTTCTGAGGGAAAAATCTAGATTATTTATAAATGAATGGAAATTGAATATGCTCCAGATATCTTAACATTAATAATGGTAGCAATTACTATTTTTAATTTAATAATATATTTAAAGTAAAGGAAAAAAAACAAATTAAAACAAATCTTTCAAAATTCAAGGGGAAAATTATTTTGAAACCAGAATTATATTCCCAGGTAAATTATATACGTTGTGAGGGTAACATAAAGGCATTTTCAATTATACAGATATTGAAAAGTTTATCTCCCATGAACCTTTACTGAACAACAACAGCAGTGCAGAAGAAGAAGCCCAAAGGATGTATTTCTTAATTATTGCTTAACAGATGATGCATTTAACATATTATTTTAAATGTTGTATGGGTTATCTGTCTCTATAGACTTCTTCATTTTTATTAATATTCTGGTAACTGTGACTTTTATTTAAAATTAATATAGAATAATATAACTTATTTATATATTCTAGAAAAGCTAAATGTGGAAAACAGGGCACTAAATAATATTATTGCACAGATACATGAATGAAACAAAATTGTAATGTACCATTTTATATACAAAATTATATATTTTTAACAAGTTATTACATTTTTAGAAAGCTTCTATAAACAGATCTACATCATTTTTAACATAGCCATGACAGTATATATATATACATTTTAAAATGAGAACAGTTAAGGTCTAGTCTCTTAGTTAATTTCAATTATATAATACGATTTTATCAGTTATAGTCACCATGCTCAACATTAGATTCTCAGACCTTATTCATCTTATGACTGCCAGTTTGTACTCTTTACCAACATTTCCCTGTCTACTTCAGCTTCCAGATCCTGGCAACCATCTTTCTACTCTCTGTTTCAGTGAGTTTGACTCCCCCCACCCCCAGATTCTACTACATATAAGTGATACCATGTGGTATTAGTCATTCCCTCTCTGGGTTATTTAACTTGCCATAATGCCCGCAAGTTCCATTTATGTTGTAAATGGCAGAATTTCCATGTTTCTCATGGTTGAATACTACACACACACACACACACACACACGATTACTTGTTTGTTTGTTTGTTTGTTCAAGAGAGAGCATGAGGTGGGAGAGAGGTGCAGAGGGCATGGGAGAAGAAGGGGGAAATAATGTCAAGCAGACTCCACACTGAGTGCAGAATCCTACTCCATCTCCATCTCATGACCCTGAGACCATGACCTGAGCCAAAACCAAGAGCTGATCACCTAACTGCCTAAGTCACCCAGGCATCCCTAAATATAACCATATTTTCTTTATCCATTCATTCATCTATTGACAGGTTGTTTCCATATCTTGACTATTGTGATTAATGTTTCAATAAACATGGGAGTACAGATATAACTTCAATATTTTATTTTTTTAACTTATTTAAATTCTAGTCAGTTAACATACAGTATACTATTAGTTTCAGGTATACAATATAGTGATTCAGTAGTTGCCATACAACATCTGGTGCTCATCACAGTAAGTACCCTCCTTAATCCCCATCACCTATTTAACCCATTCCCTACCCCACCTCCCCTCTAGTAACACTCAGTTTGTTCTCTATAATTAAGTGTCTGTTAATTGGTTTGCATCTCTTTCTCTTTTTGCTTTCCCTTTGTTCTTTTGTTTCTTAAATTCCACATATGAGTGGAATCATATGGTATTTGTTTTTTTCTAACTGTCCTACTTCTCTCTAGCTCCATCCATGTCATTGCAAATGGCAAAATTTCATTCTTTTTATGGTTGAGTAATATTCTCTTGTATATTTCCATTTCCTTTGGGTATATGTCCAGAATGGGATGCTGCTGGATCATATGGTAATTCTTTTAATTTATTGAAGAAACTCCATACTGTTTTCCATAGAAGTTGCACCAATTTACATTCCCACTAACAGTGCATGAGTGTGCCCATGTCTCTACATCCTTGCCAACACTTGGTATCTTTGTTTCTTTTGTTGTTTTTTGTTTGTTTGTTTGTTTATAATAACCATTTTAACAGGCGTGAGGTGATATCTCCATACGGTTTTGATTTGCATTTCCTTGATAATTAGTGATGTTGAAAACCTTTTTAAGTACCTGCTGGACATTTGTATGTCTTCTTTGGAAAAATGTCTATTCAATTCCTCTGCCCAATTTTTAATCAGATTGTGTATTTTATTTGTTTATTTTAGTTTTTGTTTGCTATTGAGTTGTATAAGTTCTTTATATATTTTGGATATTAACTCCTTATCATATATATGATTTGCAAATATGTTCTTCCATTAATTTGGTTGACTTTTTGTTTGTTCATGTTTACCCTTGCTGTTCAGAAGTTTTTTATTTGATGTAGTCTCACTTGTTTATTTTTGCTTTTGTGGCCTTTGCTTTTAGTGTCAAATCCAGAAAGTCTTTGCTAAGACTGATGTCAAAGAGCTTTCCACCTATGTTTTAATTTAAGTGTTTTACAGTTGCAGATCTAAATTTAAGTCTTTAGTTTGAGTTGATTTTTGTGTATAGTGTAAGGTATGTGTCTAGTTTCATTCTTTTCCATGTGGCTATCCAGTTCTCTAAATACTGTTTATTGAAGAAACTATCCTTTCTTTCTTGTATATTCTTGACTGCTTTGTCATAAATTAATTGACCATACATGTATGAGATTATTACTGGACTTTCAATTCTGTTTCATTGATCTAGATGTCTGTTTTTACACCAATAATGTAGTGTTTTGATTACTTACCTTTGTGTTATAATTTGAAATCAGGATATGTGTTGACTCTAGTTTTGTTTCTCTCAAGATTGCTTTGGCTATTTGGGGTCTTTTGTGGGTCCATACAAATTTAAGGATTGTTTTTCTATTTCTGTGAAAACTGTCATTTTGAATTTGGATAGAGTTTTCATTCAATCTGTAGATTGCTTTGATTTGTATGGACATTTTAACAGTGTTAATTTTTCTAGTCCATGGTCATGGAATATCTTACATTTCTTTGTGTCTTCTCTAATTTGTTTAATCAATGCCTTTAAATTTCAGTATACAGATCTTTCAGTTCTCTTGTTAAATTTATTTCTAAATATTTTATTTTTTGATGGAATTTTACTTGAGGTTGTTTTCTTAATATCTACTTCTGAGAGTCCATGATAGTGTATAAAAATATAACTGATTTTGGTATATTGATTTTGTGTCTTGAAAATTTAATGAATCCATTCTCTAGTTGTAACATTTTCTTGGTGGAATCTTTAGAAATGTCTATATATAGTATCACATCACCCACAAAGAGAGAAATTTTACTTCTTCCTTTCCAAGTTGAAAGCTTTTTATTTATTTTTCTTGTCTGATCTCTCTGGCTAGGACTTCAAATAATATGTTGCACAAAAGTGGCAAGTGTGAATATCTTTGTCTTATTCTTGATCTTAGAAAAAAAAACTTTCATCTTTTCATCACTGAATATAATGTTAGCTAAGGACATGTTGTATATGGCATTTATTATGTTGAGTTACCTTCCCTCTTTATCCAGTCAGTTCAGATTTTTTATCGTTAAAGGATGATGTTTTGTCAAATACTTTTTCTGTATCTACTGATATAATCATATGACTTTTTTAAAAAGATTTTATTTATTTGGGAGGGAGGAGCAAGATGGCAGAGGAGTAAGAGACCTAAATTTTGTCTGGTCCCAGGAATTCAGCTAGATATTTGTCAAACCCTTCTGAACACCTACAAACTCAAGAAATCAAAGAAAAGAATAGCAGCAATTCTATGAACAAAAAAGTGACCACTTTCTGGAAGGTAGGACTGTGGAGAAGTTAATCTGAGGTGATATTTTAGGAAGATAGACCATGGGGTGGAAGAGGGGGACCTCTGTCAGCTGGCTACCAGCAAGTGATAGAGCACTGGAGCACAAAATCAGAATTTTTACAAGCCTGCTCTGCTGAGGGACATTGCTCCAGTGGCTAAGTGGGGAGTGGAACACTCCCTGGGACAGTGTGGTCTCAGGACCCTCAGGGTCACAGAAAGACCAGGGTTGCCTGAGTATGGCAGAGTTCCCAAGTATCAGAGTGGGGAAGTCGGCTGTAAAGATGGAGCTGAGGAGTGGGTTTTCAGCTTGGGGTTGCCATAAACTGTGATCCACAGAACAGTTGGGCCACTACTCTTGAAGCAGGGACCAAACAAGTGTCAAATCCAGGGAGAGTCCCCTTCCTCCCCCAGGAGAAATGGCACGGACATACAACACAGGAATCTGCTGGGTTTTGAGACTCCAAACGGGGCCATGAGCCAGAGATAGAAATGCTCCTTCATAGGCTGGGTGAACTCAGAGTGCAGCTGGAGACTAGGGAGACAGGAGTGACTGACTGTTTTTCTTTGAGGGATCAACAAGAAGTGGGGCTCTGAGTTCTCAGGTCCTCTGGAGTCAGAGATAGGGAGGCTACCATTTTCATTCTTGTCCTACAAATCTGTATGGAAAGTTTTCAGGAAACAAAAGCTACCAAGAACAAACCCAAGCAGGTTGCTTAGCCTGGCCCCTGGCAAGGGCGGTACAATTCCACCTTGGGCAAAGACATTTGAGAATCACTGCAGTGGGCCCCTCTCCCAGAAGATCACCAAGAACATCCAGCCAAGACCAAGTTTACTGATCAATGAGAACTGCAAAACTCCAGCACTAGGGGAACACAGCATATAGAATTCTTTGCTTTTTTCCCATGATTCTTAGTTTTTCTATGTTAATTTTTTTAAATTTTCTTTCTTTTTTCTTTTTCTATTTTTTAAATTTTTCTTCTTTCCTTTTCAACCAACATCTTATCAACTCCCTTTTAAAAATCTTTTTTAATATTCATTTTTACAGTCATTTTCTATCCCTTCATTTTATTTAGTCTTATTTTTTATATATGTAAGTTTTTCTTTCTTTAAAATTTTGGGATACAGTTTCTTTTAACAGACCAAAATGTACCCTAAATCAAGTGTATGACTTTGTTCTATTCTCCCACCTGATCACATTCTCTCCATTTTTTTTAAATTTTTTCTTTCTTTTTTTCAACTACCTTCTTATATGATCAATTCCCTTTTTAAAATCTTTTTAAAATTTTGATATTTATATATTCCATACCTTTATTACATTTACCCTTATTTTGTATATATATAAGTTTTTCTTTCTTTAAAATTTTGGGAGGCAGTTTCTTCTAACAGACCAAAATATACCCCAAATCCAGTGTGTGGCTCTGTTTTATTCACCAGCCTGGTCATATTCTTTTTATTTTTTTCCCTTTCTTTCCCCCTGGTTACAGGTTTCTTCTGATTTGTTTAGTGTATATTTTTCTGGGGTTGTCATTACCCTTTTAGGATTTTGTTCCCTCATTCATCTATTCTTCTCTGGACAAAATGACAAAATGGAAAAACTGACCTCAAAGAAAAAAAGAAGAAGAAGAAGAAGAAGAACAAGAGGCAATATGGACTGCCAGGAACCTAATCTATACAAACATTAGTAAGATGTCAGAACTAGAGTTCAGAATGATGATTATAAAGATACTAGCTGGGCTTGAAAAAGCATAGACGATACTAGAGAATCCCTTTCTGGAGAAATAAAAGAACAAAAGTCTAACCAAATTGAAACAAAAAAGGCTGTTAATGAGATGCAATAAAAAATGGAGACTCTAACTGCTAGGATAAATGAAGCAGAAGAGAGAATTAGTGATATAGAAGACAAAATGATGGAGAACAAAGATGAAAAAAAAAAGAGAAAGAAACAACTCCTGGATCATGGGGGAGAATTCAAGAGATAAGTGACACCATAAGATGAAACGATATTAGAATAATTGGAATCCCAGAAGAAGAAAGAGAGAAGAGGGGCAGAAGGTATATTGGAGCAAATTATAGCAGAGAATTTCCCTAATGTGGGGAAGGAAACAGGCATCCACTTCCAGGAGGCACAGAAACCCCTTCTTGAAATCAATAAAAATAGGTCAAAATCCCAACATCTCATAGTAAAAGTTACAAGTCTCAGAGCCAAAAAGAGAAAATCCTGAAAGCAGCTCAAGACCAGAGGTCTATAACCTATAATGGTAGAAACATTAGATTGGCAGCAGAACTATCCACAGAAACCTGCCAGACCAGAAAGGACTGGCATGATATATTCAGAGAACTAAATGATAAAAATATGCAGCTAAGAATACTATATCCAGCTAAGCTGTCATTGAAAAAAGAAGGAGAGATAAAAGCTTCCAGTACAAACAAAAACTAAAATAATTTGCAAACACCAAACCAGCCCTACAGGAAATATTGAAAGGGGTTCTCTAAGTAAAGAGAGAGCCTAAAAGTAACATAGACAAGAAAGTAACAGAGACAATATACAGTAACAGTCACCTTACAGGCAATACAATGGCACTAAACTGACATCTTTCAATAGTTACCCTGAATGTAAATGGGCTAAATTCCCCAATCAAAAGACATGAGGTATCAGATTGGATAAAAAAAAAAAAACAAGACCCATCGATATGCTGTCTGCAAGAGACCCATTTTAGCCCCAAAGACACCACCAGATTTAAAGTGAGAATGTGGAAAACAATTTACCCTGTTAATGGACATCAAAAGAAAGCTGGGGTGGCAATCCTTATATCAGAAAAATTAGATTTTAAACCAAAAACTATAATAAGAGGTGAGGAAGAACACTATATCATACTTCAAGGGTCTGTCCAGCAAGAAGATCTAACAATTTTAAATATCTGTGCCCCTAAAAATGGAGCACCCAATTATATAAACCAATTAATAACAAAATCAAAGAAACACATCAACAATAATACAATAACAGTAGGGAACTTTAACTTTAACTTTAGCTCCCTCACTGAAAAGGAAAGATCATCTAAGCAAAAGATCAACTAGGAAATAAAGACCTTTAATAACACACTGGACTAGATGGACTTCACAGATATATTCAGAACATTCCATCCCAAGCAACAGAATACATATTCTTCTCTAGTGCACATGAAACATTCTCCAGAATAGATCACATCCTGGGTCACAAATCAGGTCTCAACTGGTACCAAAAGATTAGGATCATTCCCTGCATATTTTCAGACCACAATGCTTTGAAACAAAAACTCAGTCACAAGAGGAAAGTTGGAGGGAACTCAAATACATGGAGAGCATCCTACTAAACAATGAATGAGACAGCCAGAAAATTAAAGAAGAATTTTAAAAGTTCATGGAAACAAATGAAAATGAAAACACAACTATTCAAAATCTTTGGGATACAGCAAAGGTGGTCCTGAGAGAAAAGTACATAGCAATACAAGCCTTTCTCAAGAAACAAGAAGGATTTCAAATGCACAACCTAATCCTACACCTAAAGAAGCTGGATAAAGAACAAGAAATAAAGCCTAAACCCAGCAGGAGAAGAAAAATAATAAAAATCAGAGCAGAAATCAATGAAATAGAAACTAAAAGAACAGTAGAACAGATCAACGAAACTAGGAGCTGGTTCTTTTTTTTTTTTTTTTAGATTTTATTTATTTATTTCACAGAGGGAGAGAGATCACAAGGAGGCAGAGAGGTAGGCAGACAGAGAGAGGGGGAAGCAGGCTCCCCGCTGAGCAGGGAGCCCGATGCGGGCCTCGATCCCAGGACCCTGAGATCATGTCCTGAGCCTAAAGCAGAGGCTTTAACCCACTGAACCACCCAGGCACCCTAGGAGCTGGTTCTTTGAAAGAATTAATAAGATTGATAAACCCCTGGCCAGACTTATCTAAAAGAAATGATAAAGGACCAAATTAATAAAATAATGAATAAAAGAGGAAAGATCACTACCACGACCAAAGAAATATGAACAATTATAAGAATGTATTATGGGCAACTCTATGCCAGCAAATTAGACAATCTGGAAGAAATGGATGCATTCCAAGAGACGTATAAACTACCAAAACTGAACAAGTAAGATAGAAAACCGGAACTGACCCATAACCAGTAAGGAAATTGAAGCAGTCATCAGGAATTTCCCAATAAAAAAGAGCTCAGGGCCAGATGGCTTCCCAGGGGAATTCTGCCAAACATTTAAAGAAGAATTAATACTTATTCTCCTGAAACTGTTCCAAAAAAATAGAGATGGAAGGAAAACTTCCAAACTTATTTTATGAGGCCAACATTACCTTGATACCAGACGAAGACCCCATCAAAAAGAATTTCAGACCAATATCCCAGATGAATATGGATGCAAAATTCTCAACAAAATACTAGCCAATAGGATCCAACAGTACATTAAAAGGATTATTCGCCATGACCAAGTGGGATTTATTCCTGTGTTGCAAGGTTGGTTCAACATCCACAAATCAATCAATATGATACATTAAATAAAGAAAGAACAAGAACCATATGATCCTCTCAATAGATGCAGAAAAAGCATTTGAGAAAGTAAAGCATTGTTTCTTGATTAAAACTTTTCAGAGTGTAGGGATAGAGGGTTCATACCTCAATATCATCAAAGCCATCTATGAAAAATCCACGGCAAATATCAGTCTCAATGGGGAAAAACTGAGAGATTTTCCCCTAAGGTCAGGAACATGGCATGGAAGTCCACTATCACCACTGCTATTCTTCATAGTACTAGCCTCAGCAATCAGACAACAAAGAGAAATAAAAAGCATCCAAATCAGCAAAGAAAAATCCAAACTCTCACTTTTTGCAGATGATGCGATACTTTACATGGAAAACCCAACAAACTCCACTCCAAAACTGCTAGAACACACACAGGAATTCAGTAAAGTGTCAGGATTTAAAATCAATGCACAGAAATCAGTTGCATTTCTATACACCAACAACAAGACAAGAAAGAGAAATTAAGGAATCGATCCGATTTATAATTGCACCCCAAACCATAAGATACCTAGGAATAAATCTAACCAAGGAGACAAAGAATCTGTACTCAGAAAACTATAGAATACTCATGGAAGAAATTGAGGAAGACACAAAGAAATGGAAAAACGTTCCACACTCATGGATTTGAAGAACAAATATTGTCAAAATGTCTATGATACTTAGAGCAATCTACACATTTAATGCAATCCCTACCAAAATACCATCAACTTTTTTCAAAGAAATAGAACAAATAATCCTAAAATTTGTATGGAACCAGAAAAGACCCCAAATAGTCAGAGGAATGTTGAAAAAGGAATGTCAAAAAAAAAACCAAAGCTGGTAGCATCACAATTCTGGACTTCAAGCTCTATTACAAAGCTGTAATCATCAAGACAGTGTGGTATTGGCACAAAAACAGACACATAGATCAATGGAACAAAATAGAGAGCCCAGAAATGGACCCTCAACTATATGGTCCACGAATCTTCTACAAAGCAGGAAAGAATGTCCAATGGAAGAAAGACAGTCTCTTCAAAAAACGGTGTTGGGAAAATTGAACAGCAACGTGCAAAACAATGAAACTGGACCATTTCATTACACCATACACAAAAATAGACTCAAAATGGATGGAAAACCTAAATGTGAGGGAGGAATCCATCAAAATCCTTGAGGAGAACACAGACAGCATCCTCTTTGACCTCAGCTGCAGCAACTTCTTCCTAGAAACATCACCAAAGGCAAGAGAAGCAAGGGCAAAAATGAACTATTGGGACTTAATCAATATTAAAGGCTTTTGCACATCAAAGGAAACAGTCAACAAAACCAAAAGACAACCAATAGAATGGGAGAAGATATTTGCAAATGAAATATTAAATAAAGGGCTAGTATCAAAAATCTATAAAGAACTTATCAAACTCAACACCCAAAGAACAAATAATCCAATCAAGAAATGGGCAGAAGACATGAACAGACATTTCTCCAAAGACAGACAAATGGTCAACAGACACATGAAAAGTCCTCAACATCCCTTAGCATCAGGGAAATACAAATCAAAACCTCAATGAGATACCACTTCATACCAGTCAGAATGGCTAAAATTAAGAAGTCAGGAAATGACAGATGTTGGGGAGGATACGGAGAAAGAGGAACCCTCCTACAGTGTTGGTGGGAATGCAAGCTGGTGCAGCCACTCTAGAAAACAGTATGCAGGTTCCTCAGAAAGTTGAAAATAAAGCTACCCTATGACCCAGCAATTGCACTATTGGGTATTTACACAGATACAAATGTAGTGATCCGAAGGTGCATGAGCACCCCAATGTTTATAGCAGCAATGTTCACAATAGCCAAACTATAGAAAGAGCCTAGATGCCCATCAACAGATTAATGGATAAAGAAGATGTGGTGTATATACACAATGGAATATTATGCAGCCATCAAAAAATGAAATCTTACCATTTGCAAAGATGTGGATAGAACTAGAGGGTATTATGCTAAGTGAAATAAGTCAATCACAGAAAGACAATTATATGATCTCACTGATATGAGGAATTTGAGAAACAAGAGAGAGGATCATAGGGAAAGAGAGGGAAAATGAAATAAGATGTAACAAGAGAGGGAGACAAACTAAGAGACTCTTAATCTCAGGAAACAAACTGAGGGTAGCTGAAGTGGAGGAGGGTTGAGGGATGAAGTGACTGGGTGATGGACATTGGGGAGGGTATGTACTATGGTGAGTGCTGTTAATTGTAGACTGATGAATCACACACCTGTACCCCTGAAACAATACATTATACGTTAAAAATAAATAAAATAAATAAAATTTATATTTATTTGTCAGAAAGAGAGCACAAGCAGGGGGAGTGGCAGGTAGAGAGAGAAGCAGGCTCCCCACCAAATAAGAAACCTGATGCAGGACTTGATACCAGGACACTGGGATCATGACCCAAGCCGAAGGCAGGAACTCAACTGACTGAGCCACCCAGGTGTCCTTAATCACATGATTCTTATCTTTCATTTTGTTAATGTGGTAAATCACACCAACTGATTTGTGGTTGTTGAAACAAACTTAAAGCCCTGGAATACACCCTGCTTGATCATGGTGTATGATCTTTTTAATGTACTATTGAATTAAGTTTGCTATTATTTTGTTGACAATTTTTGCAACTATGTTTATCATGGATATTGGCCAGTAATTTTTTTTTCTTGTAGTGTCCTCGTCTAGTTTGATATCAGTGTAATGCTGGTCTTCTGAAATGAGTTTGGAAGTATTTTCTTTCTTCATTTTTTCAGAAGAGTTTGGGAAGGATTGATGTTCACTCTGTTTTAATGATTGGTGGATTTTCCATTTCTGGGTTTTCCTGTGCTAGGAAGCTTTTGATTACTGATTCAATCTCTTTACTCATTTTTTCTGTTAACATTTCTATTTCTTCTTGATTTGGTCTTGTAGGTTGTATGTTTCTAGGAATGTATTAATTTCTTCTACGTTGTCCAATTTGTTAGTGTATAATTGTTCATAGTCCTTTCTTATAATGCTTTGTATTTCTGTGGTTATACCATTTCATTTAAATATACATAGTACTTGAATTCATGAATGTAGCAGCATGTTTAACCAATTGGCTATTCATTGTCACTGAGATTGTTTCCCAACTTTTCTGCAATTATGAAAATGATTTAATAAAAATCAGTGAACATCTACTATTGCATACTTGACATGTATTTTTATTGGAAGTCAAATTTTTGGATTACACAGTATGTACATTTTACTTTGAATGATTATTACTTAACTTTCCTCTAAATATGTTAATATTTACCTTCCCTAGAATAGATTTTGTTTTTCCTTTGCTTTTACCAATAGTGGGAGGGTAAATTTGGATACTACATATTTTTATTTCAAGTATATTAGCTTACATAGAAAATGACCAAATATAAAGTAAATATATATACACACATACACATAGTTATGAGCCAATCTAAGAATCATATAAACCATTAAAATGTCCTCAAAACATGTTCTGTTAAGCACCTGCTAAAATAGACCTTAAATCTTCATACTTTTAAGACACCTCAACTTTAGTCCATTTCTAGTTTGAAATTTCAAATGGAAAATCATTGACCATTAATTTGACATGAATTAGACTTCAAGTACCTTTACATTTTAAGATATTTGCAAACGCTTTATTTTCTTACCTTGCTCTAAAAAGTCACTTGGAGTCTAATCATGAGGAAAACATCAGACAAATTTCAGCACAGAGATATTCTGCAAAGTACTTGACCAGCATTCCTCAAAACTCAAGGCCATCAGACACAAGGGAAGTCTGAGAAACTGTTACAATCTAGAACAGCCTAAGGAGAGATGACAATGAAAAGTAACGTGGGGGCACCTGGGTGGCTCAGTTGGTTAAGCGACTGCCTTTGGCCCAGGTCATGATCCCAGGGTCCTGGGACTGAGTCCTGCATCGAGCTCCCTGCTCAGCAAAGAGTCTGCTTCTCTCTCTCTCCCTCTGCTCTTCTCTTTCTTTGTCAAATAAATAAATAAATAAATAAATAAATAAATAAATAAATAAATAATTTAAAAAATAATTTAAAAAAATACTATGGAAAAAGAAAAGTAACACGGGATCCTGCATGGGATCTTAGAACAGAAAAAGGATATTAGTGCAAAGTAAGGAAATCTGAATAAAATACGAACTTTACTTACTATTAATAGGTCAATATTTGTCTATTAGTTGTAACAAATTTTTTTATATTAATACAATATATAACAGGAAAACTGGGTGTGAGCCATTCAGGAACTCTCTGCACCACCTTTGCTACTTAAATAAATAATCTATATTGTGTTTTGTTTTATTCTCTGTAAATCTAAAATTCTTCTAAAGAAAACATTTATTTAAATGAGAAAAAAAAATAGGGAAGTCTGAAGCTGCTTCCAGGGCACATTGTGAGGATGTTCCTATTTCTATGCGCCCAGAGTTCTCTAAAATCTCCTGAAGCCTCCAAGCCTGAGGGGTACATGATGGGGCCACTCTGAAGAATGCAGCTCTGTGCCTTTCACTCCAACTCTGTGCATTATTTTGTAACATGTGTTCAAAAGAAGCTGTGCTTCTGCCCCCAAATTCCCCCCCCAAAAAGACTCTGAAACATGTCTCTTCAGGTTGTGGGCCCTGCAGGATGGAAAAGGATGCAAAGTGAATCAAAAAGGGCAAGGGAAGACTGTCCTGCATGCTCAGAAAACTCTGAAAGAAATCTGCCTTTCTGTACTGGATTTATAATTACAGATTTAAGTTTTATATAACATCAAAAAATCCAAGATTAAATCTTAAGAAATAATATAATGGCAATCATCTCTGCATCTTAATGTGTTCACAATATGTACTTTTGATTTACATTTAAATCCATGGCATTTGCAGTGTGTTTGCATTAATAGAATTACAGACTTTTCATTAAATGGTTTGTCTTCTCAAAAACTGTGCAGTAATCTTGGGCAAAAGACTTGTTTCTGAACATGACTTAGGAATTCATAAAGGACCATAAATCAAATAAGAGCATCAAATGAATTTACCAATGGTTTTCTTTGCTATCTACTTTTAAATGCCACATTTCACTTACCAAAAACAATAATATTTTTTATATGGTGGGAAAGGTTCAAATATTTTAGTATAACTTCACTATTTTCAGCTATCAATCATTTTTTAATCCTGAAACATATGTGTTTTTCTCTATGTAAAAAGAAACACTCTGACATGGAAATTTTCTTTTCAAATTAGTTTCATATTTTAAAAGTACAACAGAACTTCAAATAGAAAAGACAGTGTGGCCAATTATTTAATAGAATGGAAAATTATTTTGAGATTTCTTTTGCACATTTCTTCTTTTAGTTATAGATAATGTTATCATACTAGTAATAGCATGCATATGTGTATATTTACATCCAGACATTTATAGATCACTATGTGGTAGTTAATTTTATGTAGCACCTTGACTGGGTCATTGAGTACCTAGATATTTGCCCAAACATTATTTTGGGTATTTCTGTGAGGTTGTTTTTAGATGAGATTAACATTTAAATTGGTGGACTGAGTTAAGCAGATTGTTCTCCTACTGTGGGTGGGCCTCATCCAATTATGTGAAGCTCTGAATAGAACAAAAAGGCTGACCCTACTCAAAAAAAGAAAGAAGTCTTCTGCTTGACTGCCTTTAAACTGTGACAGTGGCTTTTTCCTGCCTTTCCAATGAAACTAAAATTTCAGCTCTTCCTGATTCTTGAGCCTGCCAGACTTCGAAGTGGAAATACACCATTGGGTTTCCAGTTAGACAGTTAACTGCAGATCTTGGGACTTGTCAGCCTGTAAAGTGAGAGCCAATTCTATTATTATTATTATTATTATTATTATTATTATTAATTATCTATCTTTCTATCTGTCTACCTATCTATCTACAAAGAGAGACAAAGACAGAGACTGAGACAGAGGGAAATCAGAACCAATGGGATGTACAAATATAGGTTTACTTTATCTGGGGAACCCAAACAATACACACAACATTTGATAATATGACTAGCCAGTAATGTAATGGCCTATAAGCAATTATTTAGGAAACGATAGGTACTTAAGGACTTTTTGGTTCAGGAAAGAAGGCATGGAAATGTTATTTGATCTTTGCTTTCAGGTAATCTTCATGAATTCTGGAAGTTCAAGATACCAGCCAAGGCTGATCATGGAGAAGCAAAAGAAAGAAAGAAAGAAAGAAAGAAAAAAAGAAAGAAAGAAAGAAAGAAGGAAAGAAAGAAAGAAAGAAAAGAAAAAATGTATATATGCTATGGCTGAAATTTTTAAAAGTTTAATATAAGGGTTTATATCTTAATTCTAAAAACATGCCTGCAAGGTCAATTTTCTTCTAGAAATTTCCAATCATAAGTTTCCCATCAATGATTTCACACTATGGAAAATTAAGGATCCATTTAACATCAATTTTGGTCATGCTTTGGAAGAAATAGAAAAAGAATTTATAAAGAAAGTAAATTTTGGCCAATTGTTATATTCATTGTAGGGAGAGATCTTAATTGTGTCTAAAATAGTACAGTTTTCCATGAAATATATTGGTGTTTTTATGCCTAGAAATTCACACCAACAATATTTTACATCGCCAAGCCCAGGGAGAACCACAGCAGCAAATGAGGCATCCCAAAGGGGATTTCAACAAGACTTTGTATGGAATATGTAGCTGTTGGGTCTGTCAAAAGCTGGTTGCAGTGGCAAGGAGCAGGCTAGAGTTTTGACCTTCAAGAGAAGTACCAGGGACACAAGGGAAAAATAACCAGCTAGTTCATATTCTGAGGGGGCAAAAGAATAAGCAATGAAAGTGAACTAGGGAGTGCAAGGAAGTGGGAAGAGCTTGGTTTATTCTTGGCAGAAATGGCCTTTCCTCCAACTTTAACATGGAGTGCTAGAGACATTAGGTCAACTTCTCAAGTTTGTTGGGCAGTTGTACATACTTGGTTTTTTATTCCCTGGACTTTTTGTGACCCAGTCAGGTTTCTGTACATAGAAATACCAAGAAGAATTTTTTCTTTTTTTTCTTTTTCCTTTTCTTGAATTATGGCATCAGGAAGCTCTACAAGCTCTATTCTGAATGGTTGAAATGAACTTCTAATGAGCCTACCTATACATTTTTTGATTCATCATATTTATATTTAGGAAACTCAGGTGGATTGCGATATTTAGTTAAATGATTTTCTAAAGTGAGTAAACTCACTTCAAGTATATATAAGGGAAGAGTTGTGATTCTGGCAAAGTGTTTCTTTCAAGCCCTAGCAGTCACCCATGCACTTTCTGGTTCATTTTGCTTCTTGCTTATTAATTATGGCTTTGTTACTTGCCATCAGTTTGTTGACATCTGCTCTTAAATCAAGGATCATATAATTAGATGAGATAGTAACTGAATCTTCATAAATCGATCTTTCTGGAAGGTTTTGCTTTCTAACATAATTATGCTTTTAGTTTGGTAAAGGTATCTTTATCATATATTAAGTCTTTGGAATTCTGCCACTACAAGAGATAGCTTTTAAAGCTTTACTTCCTCCAGAAAGAGTCATTGTGCTTGGATTCTTAGGTGAAAAAAAGAAAAAAAAAGTTTTTTGTACTGTAGAAGTCAGATTGTCATTATGCTTCTACGCAATCAGATTTCATTTTCTCTCTTCCACTTACCTCACTAATTCAGAATTTGCCTACTTAACTATTTTCTGTTGTCACATAAACCCTGCCTAAATATCCTCCAAATGTGGCTTCATGGTGTCATTGGGGTGAGAGGCAAAAGTTGTCATCAACATCAACAACAACAAGAACACTTAGGGAATGACATGCGTTTGTTGTTGGTTTAGATTTATCCTCCGCCATCTTCTGCTCAGAAATAAAATGACATTCTAACACAAAAACATGTAAGGTATAACCTCAGAATTTTTTAAATTGAACAATAAATGTAAATTATGTAATTCTTATGTATCTTCCCTTAATTCTCTGTGACTTGATAAAAACCTTGTCACTGATTTTCAAGATTATATTGGGACTCATTGGCTTAAAGAAGAACATTAACATTCAGAATCTTGACATTCTCACAGACTTTGAAAAAAGAATATATATTTGTCTTGTTCTTAGCAGTTCCTGTCCACCCCAAGATGAATCTGCTAAATTTAGAGAGAAAAGGCTCAGTGGACTTTCATAGAACCAACTTACTGCCAAAACTTTTCTATAATTAATGTTACATGATTTCATATATACATAATGTAGTTTAAGATTGTCATCTATACTTTGTCAAGAATGAAAATGTAGGGTTTCTAGGAAAATATTTTCACAGTTATTATATTTTAGAATAAGGATATACTTAAACATTCATTTTTTAAATTAGATTTTAAAAATGAAATTATACCTTGTATTTTCTTCAGTTTTTGTGTCTGTGATTTTATAGTTACAACTTGGATAGCTGATGTTCACTAAATAATATCCCATACTCTCTTCTCTGGAACTGATGCTTTAAATGATTTATTAGCAAGATTCTATTGTCTCTAATCAAATTAAATTCAGTACAGCTTGTTCATTGCATACATTTCAGTTGAGTACATTGTTCAAATAGGTTAGTCTGAAAAATTATTGTTTCAAGCAATTATTTGTGTGCCACAAAGGGAAGCAGTCTCCATAAATATCTCATTGAGAGATATATTCTCAGTGGGTAAAGGAACTTCTTTTTTTTTTTTATTTTTTAGAGATTTTATTTATTTATTTCACAGAGGGAGAGAGATCACAAGGAGGCAGAGAGGCAGGCAGAGAGAGAGAGGGGGAAGCAGGCTCCCCGCTGAGCAGGGAGCCCGATGCTGGCCTCGATCCCAGGACCCTGAGATCATGACCTGAGCCGAAAGCAGAGGCTTTAAGCCACTGAGCCACCCAGGCGCCCGGTAAAGGAACTTCTTAAAGTTTTAGCAAATAGAGTTCTTAGTTAAGTACTATTTGTAAATTAAGTAATAAATTTCAATAAATTTCAATANAACTTCTTAAAGTTTTAGCGAATAGAGTTCTTAGTTAAGTACTATTTGTAAATTAAGTAATAAATTTCAATAAATTTCAATAACTTGCAATTTACAATGAATAGAATTACAAATCTTAATTTCTTATTAAGAGGATTTTTAACTGTGTTTTCAAGTTGGACAGTGGTACTAGAAGTATTATAAGACAATGACATCTATGTATGTAATTATAATAATTTCCTCTAAGAGTCAGATAACTCCTGATGTAAAATAATGAGCAATTACTGCTTATAGTCACTTGTTATATATTATTATTAGAATGTCTGCAATGGAAAATGGAACGTGCAAAATAATGCCAACCTTGAAAATTATCAATTTAGAGCAACATATATTCTTTTTAGTACACAAATGCACCTCAGAAATTTTTTTAAATTTTATTTATTTATTTTAGGGGGTAGGGGTAGAAGGAGAGGAAGAGAGAGAATCTCAAGCAGACTCCCCATTGAGCACAAAGCTTGATACGGGCTTGATCTCATAACCCTGACATCATGACCAGAGCTGAAATTAAGTCAGATGCTTAACCAACTGAGCCACACAGGTGCCTCTGAAATTTTTTTTAATTGGTATATGTGCTTCTGTCTGAAATAATATAGTTATCAGGTTATTGCTTATTGTTGAAATAGATGATGTGATGTGCCCCCCAGATTCCTCCAGCTTCCAATAGTTTTGATTGCTGAAGAGTCAAAACTGAGGCCATCTCCAGAAATGCCCCCTAATATTATACTTATGCTCTGAGAACAGGCAACTTCTAATGACTGATCAATTTGTACAAAGCCCCAGACCCCTTACCTCAAGTCATGATATGTTCAAAGAATTATCCCAATTTTTATTTCTCTCCGGGATAACTCAAGACCCTTGCTGCAACCACATCTTAGTTCAGCTCCTTTCTTTGTTCAATCCGACTTCTTTTATTCCCTTATGAAATCGGTAAATAATATTGGTAATATTATGTTAATTGAACTAATGATAAACAAGGCATCACTAATATAAGGAGAGCTTGGTAGGACACATACTAGAGTGTGAGAAATAAATCCTATGATGTTTCAAGGATTGGGAACATCAATGAATTTTTTAGCAATCCAGTTGTCTGTGGTGTCCTGATACATCCCCTTAAACACACACACAAAAAATTATGACTTTTTAAATTTCCTACCATAAAGAAGTAAGCATGATTCCTAGCAGATCTATTTGGTTCTGAAGCAAAATATTCCACACTTCAGAATACTATTCTTCCCATTTACTGATTAACATGGAAAACTTCTGTCTTCAACTGAGGCCCAGATAAGAAATGTCTCTGCAACAGATTTAGGCTGCAATGCAAGTGGTTTTATTGCTTAGGCCATCTAAACTAGGAGACACTGAAGAATTAGAGATATTTGTGATTGAAGAGCATACATATACAACAGAGAATTATACACTATTCACAAAATAGAATCTCATATGCTACTCAGCTATGAGAGAAGTTCTCACTATAGAACATCAAGTGACCACGCAGACAAACTAACCTTTACAAGCTAGGTTCTTTGAGACCCAGCAAATCACATGGTATCATTTATCCAACAGTTATCTATTCCAAGACAGAAGGAGTATCTTTGGAATTGGGTTGGGCCAGGGTTAGGGTTGTAAGTACATTGCATCAGTGACTGAGACCTCAAGTTTATCTGTCACTCTTGCACAGACACCTGTCCTCAGCTCCCCACTCTGGCTACATGGGAGTCCATCATAGGCAGCTAAAGTTGAAGATAAAAAGCCAAGGAAAATATCACAGTGTGTGGAGTTGTGAGTATGGAATGAAAACGGACTAATTTTATAGTATAAATGGGCCTTTAGTAAGTCCCATGAACTCCAGAGCATGAGAACTATACCATACAATGTCTCAGCACCACATCAGTGAAATTTTTAGGCTTCCAGTGGTCTGAAATATTCTGGTATTTCCCCTCAGACATAAAAACAAATTAAGGTAGCTCATACTTCCCACCATAAAGTAAGCACAATGCCTAGTACACCTCTTTGGGTCTGAAGAAGTGACCCTGAATGACAGTGGCAAAAAGAAATTCTCTGAGTGGGCAGAGCTTCCGGTGTTGTACCTGGCCATTCATATTGTGCAGTAAGAAAACTATCCTTAAAGGAGTGTCTGGGTGGCTCAGTCCATTAAGCATCTACCTTTGGCTCAGGTCATGATCCCAGGGTCCTGGAACCAAGCCCCACATTAGTCCCCACATCAAGCTCCCTGCTCAGAGGAGTCCACGTATCCCTCTCCCTCTGCCACTCTGCAGAGAGATTCATGTTCTCTCTCTCAATCTCTCTAAAATAAATAAATAAAATCTTAAAAAAAAAGAAAAATATCCTTAGAGAATATATATGAACTCGTTGGCAGTAGAGAATGACTTGACTTGTTTATGAGGGGCCTGGAAGTAGAAAAATTAGAAAATCGAGGACAAGGAATCCTAGGGTAAGGTAGGTAGATAACTGAGGGGATAAGGCACAAAGTGTGAAAATCATTATGTCACACTATAATACTGTATTAATCAGGGTTCTGTAGGGAAATAAACAGTAAGATATATATACCATACACACACACACACACACACACACACACACACACATACACACAAGTTTAAAAGAATTGGCTCACAGAATTATGGAGACTGGCACTTCAAGAGCAAAGGTCATCTACTGGTAGAATTCCCTCTTGCTCAAGGTAGGTCAGGCTTTCGTTTTAATCAGATCTTCAAATGCTTGGATGATGCCCATGCACATTATAGAGGGCAATCTCCTTTACTCAAAGCTTATTGATTTAATCTTAATCTCATCCAAAAACACACTTACAGAAACATCCAAAATAATACCTGGTTGCAAGTCTGGGCACTGTCACTTAGCCAAACTGACACATAAAATTAGCTATCACAAATACCTACCAGAGGTTTCCACCACGAAAGATGTTCTAAACAATCAACTAGAAAAAATATTTCAGCCAGTAAATGTTCAGCCTAGTTCAGCAACTCTATCAGAGCTAGCGCCATGGATGCATGAATAGCTTGGTATTCTGGTCTCCAAAACTGACCTAGGTACTGCTATTGCTAATTGTTCATTTTGCCACTAAAGCCTTGATTCAGCACCATACTTTAAAAAGACGAATCAGATACTTAATGCCAAGTTGACTACAGGGACCTACTTTTATCCTGGAAGGGACAATAATTTATTGTGACTAAAATTAACCTATTCCTTACATGGGTTTGCCTTTCCTTCACACAGAGCCTTATTTTGTGTTAATTCCAGGGCTCACAAAGTGTTTGATCCACCAACAGGGTATTCAGTGTAACATCACATTATAATAAGGAACTCAAGAGAAAAGGGTATGCAGCAGTAGAAAAATAGAGGTACACGTGAGAAAGCAAGCTAGAGAAAATACCCTGTTCAGATGACATACCGTTCTTCAAGAGCAGTCAACACTCTAAGTCAAGGTCATTGTATGATGTGTATTCTCACTAGGTAGAATAAATGGGCTTCAGAACCAAGATATGGGGTGGCTCTGCTTACCATCACTCCTGATGGGTCACTTGAGGAATGTATGCTTGTCATCCCCACACCTCTAGCCTCTTCAGATCTGCAAGTCTAGGTTCCCCATGAGGGCCCACTTCAGGGTCCACAGTCTGAGTCTCATTAAACTTAAGCTATGGCTGTCACATCATATCAGTTTCCTAATGTTAAAGGCCAGCAGGGAAGTAAGGAGTCACTATCCTGGCCTGATGATCAGAAGGAGGTAGGGTTGCTGTGTAGTGATGGCTTAAAAGAAAAATTATGTTTGATGCCCAGGTGATCCATTAGCCATATGTTGGAACTCCTCTGCCTAATTCTTAAAAAAATAACTGTATTGACATATAATTCACATACCACACAATTCACTCATTTAAGCTCCAGAATTTAATGGCTTGGATATATTACGTTATTGATATTTTATTGTGATAAAACATATAACATGAAATTAGCCATTTTAGCCATTTAGTTTAAATTCAGTGCTATTCACAGAGTCATGCAACTCTCACCATCATGTTTCAAAAACTTTTTTATCACCCTTTAAGAAACTCTATTAAGCAGTAAGGTCCACTCCTGCTTCTCCTCATATCAGCTTTCCCTATCTAATCCACTTTCTACCACTATGAATTTGCCCAAATAATTCATATAATGTTTGTCTTTTATTTTTGGCTGGCTTATTTTACTTAGCATGATATTTCCAAGGTTCATCCATGTTGTAGAGTTTGGTAATGTTCAATTTTATGTACATACTGCATTTTGTTTACCCATTAATCAATTAAAAGGCACTTGGGTTGTTTCCACCTTTTGTCTATTAAGAATAAAGCTCTAATTAACACTAGTATACAAATACCTGTTTGAGTCTCTGCTTTCAATGATTTTTACATCTACCAAAGAAGTCGGTCATATGGTAATTTTATCTTTAGATTTTTTTAAGATTTTATTTATTTACTTGACAGAGAGAGAAAGAGAGAGAGATCACAAGTAGGCAGAGGCAGGCAGAGAGAGAGAGAGGAGGAAGCAGGCTCCCCGCTAAGCAGGGAGCCCCATGTGGGGCTCCATCCCAGGACCCTGAGATCATAACCTGAGCCGAAGGCAGAGGCTTTAACCCACTGAATCAACAAGGTGCCCTATCTTTAGATTGTTGAGGTAATTACCAACCAACTAATATCTCTTAACCAGTGATAATTGAAGTTGAGGGTAACTCTAGAAAGGGTAGTGGAGGAGGAAGACTATGAGTATCTTTTGTGGCTCTAAGACCAGTGGAAGCCAGTGGGGGGAAGCCTGTGCCAGTCTAGGTTAGTAGATCTAAGGGGTACAAGGTGGGGACTGGGTAGATGTTATGGTGTACTGCTTAAATCTCCTTTCAGAGTGGTTTCACTTGTTACTCTAGCCGCTGGGAGTGATGACTGCTGATATCTCATAGAAATGTCCCTTCCTGGGAATTTCTCTCAGTCTAAGGAAGCTACCTCTGACACTGCTTCAGGGGAAAGAATTCAATATCCAATGCAGTTAATACAGAGCTACAAAGTCCTAGTACTTTTCCTCAATTTGGAACATTTCTGAGGGCCATACCAGCTTTAGAGATCTCCTTGATATCAGCTGAGGCCTGATATCCATGGCTTACTAGTTCTCATTTACAGAGGAAGTTCAAATTCCTTAATATTGAAAATTTATATTCTTCTCATAGTGATACTTGTTTTTTTCTGAAAATGCAAAGAATTCATTGTAATTTCCATCTAAAATTAAATTATGGAATAAGACAGATAGTGAAAGTTATAAAGGAAATGAAAGCAATGTAATAACGTTCTGAAGAAAAATAATAGTAATTTATTGTGTACTTACAGGATGTATAAAAATAAAATGTATGACAATAGTAGTATAAAGATTTTTTTTTAATTTATTTATTTGACACAGCGAGCGAGAGAGATTACAAGTAGGCAGAGAGGCAGACAGAGAGTGAGGAGGAGGCAGGCTCCCTGCTGAGCATGGAGCCCGATGTGGGCCTCGATCCCAGGACCCTGGGATCATGACCTGAGCTGAAGGCAGAGGCTTTAACCCACTGAGCCACCCAGGCGCCCGACAATAGTAGTATAAAGGATAGGATAGGAATAATTGAGAGTATATGACTATGAAATACTTACATTACACACAAAGTGGTATGATATTATTTGAAGGTGGACTCTGATTAAATAAGAAAATATATTTCAAAACTGAAGCAACAGCTAAAAAATTAAAACATATATACCAAGTCAATAGTGTAGAAAAAATATGACTATATAAAATGTTCAGTGAAACTAGAGAAGGCATAAGTGGTGGGAAAAAAATGTGAAAACAAATGGAAGAAATAGAAAAACAGGAAAATAATAATTTTAATCCTATTATGTGAATAATCATATTAAGGATAGATAATTTAAAAGCCCTAAATAATAGCAAATATTGATAAGTTGAATAAGAAAAGAAAGAACCAATTATATGCTATCTGCAGGAAATCTGCTTTATTTTTATTTTTATTTTTTTAAAGATTTTTTATGTATTGATTTGACAGAGAGAGACACAGGAAGAGAGGAACACAAGCAGGGGAAGTGGCAGAGGGAAAAGCAGGCTTCTCCCAAGAAGGGAGCCCAATGCGGGCCTTAATCCCAGGACCCTAGGATCATGACCTGAGCCTAAGGCAGATGCTTAACAACTAAGCTACCCAGGCACCCCAAGAAAACTGCTCTAAACATCTGGGCATAGAGACGTTAAAAGGAAAAGGAAAACATTATACTATGTATACACCAATCAAAAGAAAAACAATCAGATATATTAATATCTGATAGAATAGATTCAGAACAAGAAATGTTACCAGGGATAAAGAAGAACATTACATAATGATAAAGGTGTCAATTCTCCAGGAAGACTTCTGACAGTTTTATATGTGCATGTACCTAATGACAAAGCTATAAATTATATGAAGCAAAAACTGATAGAACTGGAAGGAGAAACAAAAAATGCCACAGTTGTAGCTGGAGACAACAATATTCTTCTTCTATCAGAAAATTAATAGAAGTAGCAGCCACACAATCAGTAAGGATTTAAAAGTGAACAATACTACTGAATGAAATAACTGGCATTTATGGAACTTTTACATCGTGTCAGCAGTATGCACATCATTATTTCTTTAAAGATTTATCTATTTATTTGAAAGAGAGAGAAGAGAGAACCAGCAGAGGGAGAGGAAGCAGTAGGCCAAGGAGCCGAGGAAGAGGGAGGGGCAGAGGAAAAGGCAAAAGCAGATTCACCATTGAGCAGGGAACCCAACTTCAGGCTCCATCCCGTGACCTGGGATTATGACCTGAGGTTAAGGCAGATGCTTAACCAACTGAGCCACCCAGGTGCCCCAAATACACATTCTTTTCAAGTGAATATAGAACATTAACCAAGGCAGAGCATATTCTTGAATTATAATAAGCCATACAAATAAAAATAATAGAAATAATAAAAAGTAATTTTCTGATCACAACAGATTTAATTTTAAAATTAATAACAGGGTTATTTGGAAAATTTCCAAATATTTGAAAATTAATCAATATACTTCTAAGTACCCTATGGGTTAAAGAGCAAGTTTGAAGGGTATTAAAAAACAAAATTTGAACTAATTGAAAACGAAAATAGAATCAATGAAATTGTGTAATCCAGCTAAAGTAATGCTGGCAGTGGAATTTATAGCATTGAACACTTATTTTTTAAAAATGTATAAAACAACCATCTAAAATTCTACCTTTAAAAAGAACAAAAAAAGTAAATTAATAAAAGGAGACCAAGTGAGATTTAAAGCAATCAGAAAGAATCATAAAGCAAAAATCAATGACATAGAAACTGAAGAAAATAGACAAACTCAATATAATGAAAAGCTGTCTCTTTGAAATGAGTCATAAAACCAACTGAATTTTATAGATGAGAAATTTAAGACTCAGAAAGGTTAATTCATTTGCCCAAAGTGCTATAGAAAAGCAGAGAAAGAATCCAAATTTCTTTCTTAATCTGATAGCTACTGATTACTACTATGAGAGGTCACAGAGTTTGTCCAACAAAAATTCCAGATTCTTCACTGAAATAAGAACTTTGATAGTGTTTTTGTTTGTTTCCTCCAGGTATAGATCAGATAGACATTCCAATCCCATTTGACCAATCAAACAATCAAAAAGATATATAACTTTAAGAAATCAGAGATGCCAAATTAAAGATTACTATGACAGAATTTCATAAATTAAGACAATGTATGATTAAAAGTTTAGTTACATAAGATTAAATAACATTTTCCAAAGTTTGGTTGTCATTCAACATTTACTGAATAAAAAATACATGGAAGGTCACTATCCTTGTATAACTCAGAATATTAAATGTGTTTCTTTCATCTGTGAGGAAATGGAAAACATTTGATCCTTCTAATTTTGCTGAGACTTCTTACATGCACATTTAGAAGAGCTTCAGTTTCAGATCCTTAACCACTAAGAGTGGAGACTTCTCCACATCTCTGTTTGCAATTTCTCAGAGTTCAAACTTTATGTGCTGAGTCATTAATTATTTGTTTATGTTTATGATTGCAGCCCAGCTTCACAAGACTCTAGAATTCGTGTTTTGCTAAGTTGCACTTTATACTACAAAATGATGATTACAATTACATTTTAGGCCTGTGAGCAACTCTCCTGAAAGGCTGTCTAAGTTATCCTGTGATAAAATTTGGCTGATCGGTATGAAAAGCCACGGTGGCTTTTAGTGGAATGAGCAGATTCATGACTGAGTCTGGCCTCAAAAATAATCTTTCTGTGCATGTATTCATGAATTTATAATACTATCTAATCATTTCCTGACTTGAGTCTCATATTTTGTTTTCTACCTCATGCCTAACACAGGATAAGTTATGGTGTTTTTTAGGAATGAGAACTTATTTATTCACATTACTAAGGAACACAGAAATAGAATTAGCTTCAGGTAGAATTTGAATTCAGAGTCTTAATGTCACTAGATCCCTGGGGTTTTTTCATCTTTTCTCTCCTATTAAGCTAAGAAGGCTTTATTCACAGCTCAACATAGTGGCTTCCGATAACAAAATGGAACATTATTGCAGCCTCAAATCAGGAACAACAACAACAAAAAAGAAGTATGTCATTTAGTTGATGCTTATACATGTCTAATTGTTAGTATTAATTTAACCTGTTTGGGTCATGGGTTTATACCAGGATCAATGGGTGTGGTGCCGGGGGGTTGGAATTCTGTCATTTGTCTCTCTCTGGGTTCCATTTCCACTACTACACCCAGTGTTATTGGAATCCCATGAATGAGAGTGGGGAAAGGTTTTTTGCTCCTTTGTTTGTTTGCCTAAAAGAAATTTGGAAGTCCCAAGGGAAAATAATAAATGCTAAGGAAGCACAATAATTATAGAGTATAGCTACATATATGAAAAAGATAGAATAATTTGTGAGCATTGTTTTCTTTTCTTTTCTTTTCTTTTTTTGTTCATTTCAAATCCAGTAGCTCAACTTTCTACATCAAGCAGCGCTCAGTGGCACATTTCATAATGACATACCACTTAGCACTGCTATACTGATTAGTTTGGTAGGAAGTTATGATCAGAACAGTTCTTGGAGCTACTCTACTCCTGTGTTTGCTGACAGGAATTCAGAGAAGCCTTGCTTGCCTGATGGGAAGACAAATGTCTTAGGAATTAAGGGGAATTTTATATTCATGTTTTAGAGATGACTGTAGGTTACTTGCTTAAAGAGGTTAAATCAGGAGAGCTGCCACTCCGTGATAACTGAAAGAGCAATTGAACTTGTGATGCTTTGTGCTGGAACTGAGGGAAGAGCAAAGGGCTTGCCAAGAAAATGGGCTGCCCTTTGGGTATCTTGACCCATATTCAACATTTCTATTCAAAAACCAATGTCTTAAATCAATAACTCTGCCAATCCAGTAGAAACTGTATCTACAATTTCCCCATAGTTTTCTTCCAACACCCATATGGGCAATGTTAAATTTAATGTGACCTGTGACATGGATACTTTTTCTAATACCTTTTCTATTCTTACTTATCATCCTTAAACAATTATAATTGCTCCCTCAGGGAATCATTCATGATATTCTTCAACAATTCACCCCTACAAATGAAGGCTATTTTCAAGCTCAAGTCTAGCACAATAAAATGCATTATAATGTGTAGTCAAAAAAGACTTGCTGAAGATTGAAATAGGTTGTTTAGTGGAAAACTATAAACCTAGATTTCAATCTCTCATTGTTTTACCAACTTCAGGAAATCAAATCTCTACGAAACTTTCCTAAATGTACTTTTTTCCCCTATTTTTATCCTCCATTTTATAAATTAACAAAACCTAATTTATTATAACAAACACTTTTAAGATAGACTGCCAGTTTTGCGTTTTTGGCAATTTTATTGTATTAATAAATGTACCCCCACAATTGTTCCCTTTGTAGTGTTGACTCAGCAGATGAAATGTTATCACTGAATTTTTAATGCTTTGTCCTTTTATTTTATTTTTTAAGTATTTTTATTATTTTTTTAATTTTTATTTTATTTTTTAATTTTTTTGAGAGAGTAAAAGCATTCATGCCAGCAGAGGAGAGGAGCAGAGGGAGAGGAAAAGAGAGAACCTTAAGCAGGCTCCACACCCAGGGCTGAGCTGGGCAGGAGGGGATGGTCAATCTCAGGACCCAAGATCATGACTTGAGAGGAGATCAAGATTCAAGTTCAACCAACTGAGCCACCCAAGTGCCTCAATGCTTTGTTCCTTTAACATTCTGTCTTTTCAACTACAGATATAATTATTTTGGAAATAGTTGAAAAGCTGAGTTGTCAAATCGATGCAACTCTCCCACGTCAATGTCTTACATCTTATTCTTTCTACCTAGTTAGAGTGGATAAGGCAATGCCCCAAAAGAAACAAAAAATAATCAAAAGTATGAAATGAGTTCATCATAAGTATAGGAATCCTCTGACATTTATAAATTGTAGATTTCTACTTACGTTAGAGACTGAAGTTTTGGTACTGCCCAACTGTCGTTTGAAATTCTAATTAAGTTTCTGCAAATATGCCACAACATTGCAAATCTTGGAAACTGAAGTAAAATCCTTAATATTTGAAAGTAGAATGTTGTTGCAAGTTAGGGATGGGGTGGAGTGGGGATTGTGGTATGAGAATAGATCAAAGGTTTTCCTTTACTCATGATCCTAAGGGTTGAAAGCAAAGCAGTAATTTAGTGACTTGGGAACACAGACAATAAAGATATATGACCTGACGAGATGTGCATAAGATAATTTTATTTTATTATTTTTTTAAGATTTTATTCATTTATTTGACAGAGAGGTTAGAGAGCAGGAGCAGAGGGAGGAGCAGAGGGAGAAGCAGACTCCCCACTGAGCATGCAGTCTGACCTGGGGCTCAATCCTAGGACACTGAGATCATGACCTGAGCCAAAGACAGATTAGCTGACTGAGCCACCCAGGTGCCCATGCATATGATAATTTTAAATACACTATATAACATTAAATAAATATTATATACATTACATAAATATGTAACAGACAGGTATCAGAACCCAAAAACTCAAATCTAGAAACCAATTTTTTTCATTTTTTTAAGGCAAATTCAATACAAAGCCAATCCTTTTCTCCAAGGAGAAAACTCTCCAAACTCTTTCTATAATATTTCTTTTCTTTTTCTTTCTTTTTTTTTTTTTAAACTTTACTTATTTATTTGACGGAGAGGTCACAAGTAGGCAGAGAAACAGAGAGAGGGGGAAGCAGGCTCTCCGCTGAGCAGAGAGCCCGATGTGGGGCTCAACCCCAGGACCCCAAGATCATGACCTGAGCTGAAGGCAGAGGCTTAACCCACTGAGCCACCCAGGCGCCCCTTTCTATGACATTTCTGTAACAATCTCGTTTCTCCTTTCTGAAGATCATGCAAAATCCAAAAGATCTGATAAAGTTGGAAAGACCTAAGAGTCAGTGTTTAGAGGCAACGGCAGTGTTTTAAACTAGACAACACAAGAAGAGAAGTTCTCTTGCACAAGCAAACACCCACCACAGCTTAAAAATTGGGAAAGCACTGTCCTTGCTATCTTGAGTAGCATTTGGAATATATTTGGGTACAGAAATTATTATAATCCCATGATAGCCAAATGCAACATATTAGCCTTATTTGATTTTTGCATAAAATGTTAATTTCAGAGTTTTACTAAGTTACATAAACCTGTTCTTCCAAATAAAAATCTGCATCAGATGTTTACCTAGTATATATTAATCAAGTCTGAAGGACACAAAAATGTTTAATAACCTGATACTGGTATATTAATCAATCAATTTGTTTTGTTGTTATTTAGTTTTGAGTATCTATGATTATGCATCATTTGGTAGTTATATGAATACATTCTCCCTTTGTTTTACCACATATTATATTAAGCAGAGAATTCATATTAGTATGGAATTACATTATTATTATTGTTACTATATGCTAATTTAATATCACAAACATTTAAGGTTAAAATCATCACATTCTTCATTGATAGTAGACTTACTTATTCCCAGTACTTAAAAAAAATATATATATATATACATATATGTGTGTATATATATATATTTATTTATTTATTTAATCTAGCACTTTTAATTTCCTCTTGTGGTAATTTTTTCTATGTCAGATTTCCTTGTTATTTGTTTGAAATTGTCACTTTAAAGACAGCTGTAATGTTCAAAATGTTCTCTATTAAAATTAAATATTATTGTTTATTTGGAATCATAGAAAAATAACAATTATTCTAAATTGAACCCAATGATGGTTAGCCGGTTATCCTCTTCTTTCCACAAAAAGCATATTTATTAAGTCTCAAAGCATTCAGGACAAAAGCAAGTTGTGCCTGAGCACATCTTGTCAGCAAAGTATGCAATTTACTTAAATGTTAAGGATATTTTAGTATTGGGTCTCATCAGTGGTTCCATGTTTCCTTAGAGATGCCTGCCTGTGGGGCCACTGTCACCATGCTCAAGAAAAAAGAAAAATAGAAATTGTCATGTATTTCTAGTAGTCATCTGACTAATTCTTTTCTTAGGTCTGCTTTTGCTTATTTTCCTGGATTTCCCAGTAATTATATTTTTTCAGTCCCTCGTCATCTGTCCTATTGTCACTTTTGCTTCTATATTTTTTTCTTAAAAACCTGAGAGAAATTTCTGAAATATTCCCTTAAAATATTTAATTTTCAACTATATATTCACTGCTTGCTCAAGTTTCACATTTCAGTTATCTTACATATCATTTAAAATGTTCATTAAGTATTTTATTAATTTTTTAATTTCTTGACAACCCAACCCAATACTATTAGACCTTCAAGCTTTTTGCATTTTCTTCTGTTAAATGCAAAATGAAATAAATTTTACAGAAAATGTTGTATATATGGCTAATTTTTTCTCTTGAACTATTTAAAGCTTTTGATTTATATTATAAATTTCCTGCATGAACTTTCAGTCAAGTTACAATTCACTTAACAGAATTTAAATTTGATACAATTTTTTTGCTTGGTAATTCGTTCACCAAAGTAAAAGTGATATCATTTCTATTTGCATTTTTTAAAATACTACTGCTCTGAATAATTTTCCTTACATTTTATATACAGAGAATAGCCAAAAACATCTGCAGTCTTATGACAGAAGTAAAAGCAGGGTCAATGTGCACAATTATGAATTATCCTTAAAGGTTAATTCTGAGTTAATTTCTGCTTTTTTGATTTCTTTTAAAAATACTCTATCTAAATTAGTATGATACTGTGTTCTACCAAAATTTTAATCGCTCTAAGGTTGTAATTGGCTTGGCAATTTCAAATTATCCACCAGTAGGCATATATTCACACTTTCCCTGTTCCCAATAATTTGAATTGACTATAATACATTCTGTTTATTTTATATTCTTAAATAGAACAAAACCTAAAGGATACACAGTCAGTCATATCAATCTCCATTTCTTTCTTACTATGGAACCAGTTCAGCATGGACTGTGCTGTATAACACATAGAAAACTCAGCAGATCTGGGCCCTTTGCCACCCAGCCAAACCCATGTGGATATGACAGGATTCCGTTCCCCACACCATGGTTTAGCTGCAGCTTTGTGCTGTGGGGAATCAGCCTTCCTTGATGGCTACCTGAAGGCTGGAGAACACAGCCCAGAAGTGTGGACACTTTGTGCTCATTTTGTCAGACAAAAAACTGACCACTGAGAACCAGGGAATAAGAAGAAGCTGGAAGTTGAATACTTCTCACTTACTGTGAAGACTGTTCTGAATTAGAGTGATCCCTCCTGGGTGATTTGTGCATTTTCAAAGAGCTTGAGCTGACTCAGAAACCTATAGTTTCTTCCCTTTCTTTCCTACCTCCTCCTCTTCCTTTATCTCTTGCTACCTTGAGTTCATAGTCCCAGTAGGTTTTAATGTTTACACAGTCTGTTTCCAAAGGTCCTCAGACTACAATACTTGGTCACATCATAATTACTACTTTGCATATTCCTCTACTCTTTTTCTTCTTTAAAAGCATCACCCTAAATTGGCAAAATTACAACTCTGGTTAGATCCAACTCCAACTCTACTCCATATCTGCATTCGTGCAATTGAATACGGTGCACAAATACCTGAAACAAACTAAATTTTTAATTGAAATTCTAAATTTAATTTTAAATGTACATCCATGTACCTCATTATGGATCACAAACCCTGTCTTTGCATCTGTTATCACCAACGAGTAGGATGATCCTGTCTAAATTCAGTCCCCTCCATATATCTACCAAATCCCATGCTACTCATTTACTTATTTATAGACATTGCTTCAGCAAACTTCCCTTTGTTTCCTACATTACCATTATTTTTTCATAATTTTTCTGATGTTTTACTTCAGCATGATACTTTTATGTCACATCTTAAAGCGCTACACACACCAAAAAATATTTTTTTGACCCTTTTTACTCTCTAGACATGATCTTGTCTTTCTCTTTCAGTGTAAAATTCCCAAAATAGTTATCCCTAGTTCCTCATTGTCTATTTTCTCTTTAATGCATTCCCATCAGGGTATATCCTCCACCATTCAACTGAAACTCGTCCTGGTTCTATCAAGGATGATCTTAAGGTTGCTAAATACAGTAACTATATGTAATCATCTTTCTTGACTGAAAGAACAGCAGTGGCTTATTTTCTTGTTCTTGATATGCTGGTTTTTGTTTTTGTTCTTTGAACTTCGCTTCTAGAACATCAAACTCTCTTTTTTTCACTCTTTTTTTTATTATCTCTTCCCTTCACTCTAACACTGCAAAACAGAAGTTAATTTCATAAGTCCCCAAAACTCAGTCTTTGACTCTTTTTTCTTTTTGAACTGCACTCACTCATTCCTGATTATTTTATCTAGAATCAATGGTTGCATTAAATGCTGTATGCTGATGAGTCTGCAATTTATAATTCTAGCCTATATTCCCTATTTGTTGATGTAACTTTCTCTACCATCTCCTGTTGGTTATCTGATAGATATCTCTAACTCACTATGACCAAAATTGATCTGTTGTTCTTCATCGTGAAAACAGCTTCATCCATGGGGTGCCTGGGTGGCTCAGTCATTGATTGTCTGCCTTCAGCTCGGGTCGTGATCCCGGGGTCCTGGGATCCAGCCCCGCGTTGGGCTCCCTGCTTGGTGGGAGGCCAGCTTCTCCTTCTTCAGCTCTTCCTGCTTGTGTTCCCTCTCTCGCTGTCTCTCTGTCAAATAAATAAAATCATTTAAAAAAAAAGAATGAAAACAGCTTCATCCATATCCTTCTTCATATCTGTTGATGACAAGTCTATCAGTTCAAATGATTAATCCAAAAATTTGGAGTCTTTCTCTGGTCTCTTTTGTTTCACATCCCATATGAAGTGAGGTGGATTTTTGTTGATTCTCATTATTCAGAGTGATATGTTCTATAACGTTGCCAAAATCATTGAATTATCAAATACCAAACCATTTTAGGGAAAGTACAGAGTTAAATTTCTGTGAGGCTCTGGTCACAATATTTTGGTCCAATGATCAAAAAATTACCTTGTTTTATGTGTGTTTCTGTTTAAAGATACCTTATTTAATATATATTGTTGATTCATCAACATTGAACTCAGGCCAACAGCACAAAAAGTCATAATTGGACAAAGATAACCTAACAGTCCACAAGGAACATCACAGCCTTCTTGCACTTAGGAACACTACACAACACTTCAGGACTATGCATAAGCACATTTTAACAACAGGATTGGGAATAGAAATCACAAAAGTGTGAAAACCATGGCACTAAATAGACCATGAAAAGAAGATTTGTTTATATAGTATGATAGCTGAAACAAGAAAGCAGTGTCACCTTGTTTGGCCTTAGCTGGAAACCTGCCCATTCGGCAACTCAAAATTTTTGTGACTCTGCACACATATACAAATGACCTCAAAAGCACCCCCAGAATTGATTGGGAGGTTGCAAACAAATTTTATTGAGTAAGCATGTTTGTAAATATTTAATCTGTGAATTATGAAAATAGACAATATTTTGAAATGGTACTTTCCAAAAATAAGTAGAATGTAAGCATTTATTACCAATCCAAATTATAATCATATCCTACTTGCATTGTTTAAATAGTACCCTTTACTGTTCTCCCTGCCTCTACCCTTTCTTCTATGCTATTTACTATCAATACAGTCCCATATGTAATGTATCACTAAGAAAGAAGGAGGGAAGGAAGAAAGGAAGGGAAGGAGGGAAGAGAGGGAGGGAAGGAAGAGAGGGAGGGAAGGAGGGAGGGAGGTAGGGAGGAAGAGAGGGAAGAAGGAAGGAAGGAAGAAAAAGAAAGAAAGAGAGAGGAAGGAAGGAAGGAAGGAAGGAAGGAAGGAAGGAAGGAAGGAAGNAGGAGGAAAGGAGGGAGGGAGGGAGGGAGGGAGGAAGAGAGGGAAGAAGGAAGGAAGGAAGAAAAAGAAAGAAAGAAAGAAAGAAAGAAAGAAAGAAAGAAAGAAGGAAGGAAGGAAGGAGGGAGGGAGGGAAGGAAGGAAGAAAGAGAAAGAAAGAAAGAAAGAAGGAAAGAAAGAAAGAAGGAGGGAAGGAAGGAAGGAAGGAAAGGAAGGAAGGACGATGGGGTGCCTGGGTGGCTCAGTGGGTTAAAGCCTCTGCCTTTGGCTCAGGTCATGATCTCNAGGAAGGAAGGACGATGGGGTGCCTGGGTGGCTCAGTGGGTTAAAGCCTCTGCCTTTGGCTCAGGTCATGATCTCAGTGTCCTGGGATCGAGGCCCGCATTGGGCTCTCTGCTCAGCAGGGAGCCTGCTTCCTCCTCTCTCTCTCTGCCTGCCTCTCTGCCTACTTGTGATCTCTCTCTCTGTGTCAAATAAATAAATAAAATCTTTTAAAAAAAAGGAGGGGAGGAAGGAAGAAAGAAAAAAGAAAGAATCATTATGATAGGGTAACTTAGATTATGAGTCACTCTAATTTCAGAGATGCTAAAATTTGGAAAAACTGTGGTTTCTTAGAACTGATGAAATACAGTATATTCCACTTACTTTATATGCTTAAATACAACAAAATCTAAAGGATATGCAGTGAGTTACATGAATCTACAATACACTCTTGATCAAGGCACCAGTGTAATGCCCTTTAATATGATGACTAAAGAAAGCATGGCTCTTCCCTCTGGGCATTGCCATATAATGTCCACATGTTGTTCCAATGCCCTATGTACCAGCTGTCCGCTTTTTCTTATGTTCTTATCAGAGTATAGAATGTAGGTACTGATCAATTGCTTCTAGGAAAATATTGGATTTTTTTTCATCAATATGCTTTGAAATGATGGTGTCTGTGCCTATGTCTGACTCTAGTTTTTATCTTTCTGACTTAAGAATTCTGTCTTTTTTGGTCTTTTATTCTCTTTACAGAAAGAATTGAGGTATATATAAAATGTTTTCTCAAAACATTTTTTTTTGAGATAAAGCCCTTTCTGCTTAAGTAGGATTCAGCAATGTGTATCACCAAAACAAAACTTCTGTTTAATACCTTTTGTAACAGTAGCTTTTGGATTACATGCTGTCAAAAACTTCCTGGCGAAGTATTGTATATACTGTACCATTATATCTCATTACTAAGTCTATCTGAGTTATGACAAAACTCATTGATATAATTTATATGTAATCATTTAGGGAAACCAGTTAGATTTCATTTTTAGTGCCAATTTATGTCAAATATTACTTTCAATTTCATCGCATAATCTCTATGAGGTTTTAGCTATAATTAACTCCAAACTGCCATTTTTAATGAAGGAAAATTAGTCTTTAGAGGTTGATAGGTATAGCCTCAAAAATGGGTTTTGACTGAATGCAGAAGGCAGAGAGCAAATTGTGGTACCAGTCAATCAATATTAATACAATTCCAAGTCTATTAAAATCAACAAATTTAAATTTGCTTAATTATTTAAATAGGTTACTAGGCTTCTTGTCTAAAACTTATCTCTTTCAGAGAAAAACTCTGATCTTTTATGGCAGAAGCTGAATCTAACCTGACTGAACTTATTTTCTTTCTTTGCTTTTGTTTTCCTTCTTCCCTTCCTCCCTTCCTTTCTTTTTTCCTTGCTTCTTTCCTTCCTTCCTTTTCTCTATTTTTTTTATTTGTTCACAGTGATTGAACACACATGTTCTAGAACCAGAGAGCTTTGGTTGTATTCTTCTATAAATAATTCCTATTTGATCTTGGACTAATTGTTAAGTTTTCTCTATTTCAGTTTCCTAATATGCTACTTAATGGTAATAATAACTTCTTCAAAAGTTTGTTAGAATTTCCATAATTAATGCAAATAAAGAGCAGAAGCACAATCCTGGGCACATAGCAACTCCCCAGTTAATGGTAACTAAAACATTTTACCACAAGTAGATGGTGTATGGATACTTGTATATATTTTATCAGTGGCATGTTGATTAAGTGATGTAATAATTTCTATACATTAGATGTCTCATATTGCTTCAATTTATTGTCTTTTGTTTAACTTTTCATAATTTTTCATATTTAATTTAAATCCCCTGTAAAGCAAACTAATACTGAAAAAAAGAAATAAGAAAAACTAATACAGTTTCAGAGTTTTTTTTGAACAATTACATTTTATAATAATAAAAAGTATTAAATACAATATGACAGAAACTATGCCAAGTGCTTTAAATGGATTTTTAAATTAAATCTTCATACCAATAAATGCATTGATAAAGGATATATAGATGTTCTGCAAACTTTTTTCTAAACGATTTTATGTTCCTTCTTGTCTTTAAACATATAAATATTTTAAAAATTTATCACTCTCGGGCGCCCGGGTGGCTCAGTGGGTTAAAGCCTCTGCCTTCGGCTCAGGTCATGATCTCAGGGTCCTGAGATCGAGGCCCGCATCGGGCTCCCTGCTCAGCAGGGAGTCTGCTTCCTCCTCTCTCTGCCTGCCTCTCTGCCTACTTGTGATCTGATATCTCTCTCTCTCTCTCTCTCTCTCTCTCTCTCTCTCTCTCTCTCTCTGTGTCAAATAAATAAATAAAATCTTTTAAAAAAAATTTGTCACTCTCACATCATATTTTTATTCAGCATAGTTCATTACACTATGTATGTTTAAATTCAAAAATAAATTACTCAAATGCATTTAGTTGACAGGTGTTCTTTCCAAATATATCTTTGTGGAGTATTCGAAAGGAGGCAAAAGAATAATAATCAGTGGTCCCTAAATAGTTAGATTATATTTATTGTGCTCTTACTATGTGTCAGGCACTCTACTGAAAGGTTTGCACATCCTTTCCTCTCTATTCCTGCCAAAGCTCTGTGAAATAAGTCTTGCTATTTCCACTTTACCTATTAGATAAAGGAAAGAAGTTCAAAGAATTTGAGTAATGTTCTCAAAAGTTGCATAGCTTGAAATAGTACTAGGTCTATTTGATTTCAAAATCCATGATCTTAAGCATAACATATACCATCAGCCTGAGTTCCCCAGAAAGCAGAGCTTACAACAAAATTATGTACTACTGATTTATTAGGAAGCATAAAAGAACATTCTAGGTTGTGCCTGATTGGACAGCAGGCAGTTCTTGTGGCATTTAATACACCAGCAGCAATGGGGAAGCCATAAGATGCAAATTAGTGGTCAAAGTGACAGACATGAAGCAAGGAGGGATTGTGAAACCTCTCCAACTCCACAGGGTTGCTTCAGGGGTGGTTAGAGTAACATCAGTGTCCTGTGCCTCAAAATGGTGTGCAAAAGGTGTTTGATAAACCCACTCTCCATTTATACTGATGGAGAATATAGTCTAAGAGCTGAGAAACTTTGTCTGACATGTAGCTTGGATGATGACCAACATAAATTATAAGAGTGAAATCCATACACAGCAAGAAAAGAGTATCATGCTTCTAACAATCATAACTGGCGATATAAGAGTGCTTTGAATAATACAGGTATTCTGAAAAGAGCAGAACATATTATCCAGATCTTCAGTTGAAGACCATAGTGTTATGGGAAAAAATATCAAAAGTAAATTATAAAATACTTATGATTTACCTTTCCTCTGTGTTCTAAGAAAAGTGAGAACTAAGAAAGATACAATTATTTCATGGGCAACAATGACAATATAGGCTAACTTATTCAATTCATGGTTTTTCTGTCCACAAATAAACAAAATGAAAAATCTAAAAAAAAAAAAAGAAAGAAAGGATGTAGATATTTGTCTCTGTCTGATACTGTTGGTTCTTCCTTTTTTTTTTGAACAGAGGGGAGGGTACTAAAATCAAGGTTTAAAAAGTGAACTTAGACATATTTTACTGCTTGATTTTCTTTCAGTTAACAATATAGTGAGAAAATAAAATTGTCTATGAATTGTCTATGAATGTATCATAAGCTCTCACCTTATGTTTAATCACTGGAGTATGCAAAGTTTATAGTTCAAATATAATAAACATCTTCAGATATCTAGAGTTATTGCATAAGGATGTTATTTATCAGTTATTTCATGGTTATACTTTAGTGATCAGATATTTCATTAATTGTTTGCACACAGATGATTGGTTCTTTTTTATGTGCATAAAAATTCGCTTTCCAAATTACTAACATCAGAATTTTTGTCTTAAATTGTGCTGAACATTTTTTTTTAATTTTTTTCTATTTATTTGACAGAGAGAGAGACACACACAGCAAGAGAGGGAACACAAGCAGGGGGAGTGGGAGAGGGAAAAGCAGGCTTCCAGCCTAGCAGGCAGCCCAATGTAGGGCTAGATCCCAGGACCCTGGAATTGTGACCTGAGCTGAAGGGAGAGGCTTAGTGACTGAGCCACCCAGGTGCCCCTGTGCTGAACTTTTTTTGTCAAAGAATTGTCATTTTATTTTATTATTACAATCCACAAGTGTTACTTTATATTTATCCTTATTACATTCATGAATTTGTGATTAATATTAAAATGCAGTTTTGAAAATGATTGTCTAACCCCTATAAGTTCAATTACTAAATAGTAAAGGTTAGCTAATTAAATATTAATATTAAAGATAAAAACATAAAACAATAATATGAATTTAGTGAGATGACCTACAATGTTAGTGAAATAGGTGTCCTCTCAGTTTTATACCTACCTACAAATAATTTATATTATTGACTACTCTTAGTAAATGTGATTTTCAGGTTTGATTAAATTTTATTCAGAAATTCTTAGGACATATTACTTTATTTACTTCATAGAATAACTCGAGAGTAGTTATTAACATTTTAGAGTGAAAGTATCTGAGACTCAAAAAACTTCAGTAACATTTACAAAGTTATTTAGTTAGTAAATGATGGGCTAGGATCTTTCAATTCCAAATGTATCATCAATTTCACTACAGCACAAACTGAGATTAAACTGTGCTTATATGGCGGCATTCTATGGAACAAGATGCTTTATTCTTCTTGAGGATATATGTTTTTAGCAAGTGAAACAAATACACCCAGAAAAACAATCTGTGGTCTCAAAAGGAAAACTACCTGGATTGGGTGGACCAAAGAGGCTGTGTTCGAAGAGACAGCATGTAGATTAGAAGCAACTAAGAAGTTGCTAAACCAGCAGAAAAGAAGAAGGGTAGGTGGAAGATTAAAAACAACACAAAGAACACTATACATTCCAGGGGAGTGGAGGAGGATGTCCACAGTCATCTTCAGAAAGGAGAGAGCAAGATCTTTCAAGTACAGAAATCACTTCTGCACTTTCCTAAGTCTGAGGAATGGAGGAAGCACCACTGATAGTTCAGAGGAGAGTTATGATGCAAAACATGCCCATGGTTGGGGTGGTATAAAAGTAGGCTAAAATGTATAGCATCAATCTGGGCCTGAAATTAAGACCTTATTAGATTAATTATAATAAAAATCCTCTAAATATTATAATGTTTTACATACATTTATTTATAACACTTAATTCTTATAGTATCCCCAGGGATTAGATACTTTTAGTAGACTTTCCTTCTTGGGAAAACAGGCACAGGGAGTTCATGTAATTTTCCCCCGCATGCAGTTAATGAGGAAGAGAGAAATTCTAACCCCGGCTCCAGAGGGTGTGTTCTCAATCCTATGTTTCTCAGCATCTCTAGATGGCTGGTTGCTTGGGGCAACTGTATCACACTCAGCAAGTCCCACAGTCTCTTTGTACATTGGTTGCACTGAAAGTAAAAGTGGTTATGACCATAATTATTTACCTGACTACTCCATTTATTAAGATTGGAGTGATATATTATAATCAAAATTAGATTTTACTGGAGCACCTGGGTGGCTCAGTCTGTTAAGTGTCTGCTTTTGGCTCAGGTCACCATCCTGGAGTCCTGGGATGGAGCCCCGCATCAGGCTCCCTACTCAGTGGAAAGCCTCCTTCTCCTTCTGTCCCTCACCCTAGTCTTGTGCTCTCTCTCTCTCTCAAATAAATAAATAAAATCATTTAAAAAATTAGATTTTACTAATAAATAGATGGTATATTAATGTACTGCTTTATTTAGTCACTTAAAACACATCTTGAACATCAACTACTATAAATTCATCACACTCAAGCTCTACTCATTCTAGGAAAATATTCTTTCCCTTTTTGCTAGCAAACATCACTCCCTTCAAAGGATTCTTTAGTAACATGAATCTGAAACACTAAATCTTTTAGTGTTAGATAAAACTCTTTTTTTTTTTAAGATTTTATTTATTTATTTATTTGACAGAGAGAGAGAGATCACAAGCAGGCAGACAGGCAGGAAGAGAGAGAGGAGGAAGCAGGCTCCCTGCTGGGCAGGAGCCTGATGCGCCCAGGACAGAGGCTTTAACCCACTGAGCCACCCAGGCGCCCAGATAAAACTTTTTTTTATCATATTAACTTTTTATAGGCAAGTTCTGATTTATAAACTTAATTGTAATTCCCTTAAAACCTTAACGTGAATCATTGTTATTGAGATCCTTAAGTAGGTATCTAATACATATTTGTTGGTAGAAAAATTCTGAACAAATTATTTTACTAACAATGTAATTCACTGTATAGAACAGGGAATTATCTGGTGCATCACTAGTCACTTAAGAAATTCTTTCTGTTGGGGGAGCCTGGGTGGCTCAGTGGGTTAAGCCTCTGCCTTTGGCTCAGGTCATGATCTCAGGGTCCTGAGATTGAGCCCTGCATCAGGCTCTCTGCTCAGTGGGGAGCCTGCTTTCTCCTCTCTCTCTCTGCCTGCTTCTCTGCGTACTTGTTTTCTCTCTCTCTCTGTGAAATAAATAAAAATCTAAAAAAAAAAATTCTTTCTGTTGATGATATGCTAGTAGTTAATATTACTGGCAGCTATTATTCTAACAGTACCTGTGAATACCCAATGAATATGTATGTGTGTGTGTGTATCTAAACCATCTCTTATGAATGTATATATGTATCTATTTACTTCTAAAGGAAGTAAATAATAATGAATTTAAAAATAAGCTGATAATTCCTGCTCTCTCACATTCTCTCACATTTACACACACATGTGCATATGCATTTACATGATATTTTAAGTGGAGAATAAATCATTCATATATTTATATGCATATTATATTCATATTCATAATAAGGCTTTCATAATTTATGTATATACCAGCCTTATTTGAATTAACAAAGAAAAACACAGCCCTAACACATGGAAGAAAAAAATGTGCAATGTATTTTTTTTAAGAATCTAAAAATCCAGAGACTATAGATAAAGAATATGGAGATGTGATATTTGGTCTGTCTGTCATCAGGGAGAACTAAAGTGGTAAGAAATCACTTGAGAGCAACAGGAATGAGACTTTCCCCATCTCTCCTTGGCACAGACCAGGGGCAGAAGCAGCTTCTGCCCACAGTTAATGTTCTAGGACAGCCCTCCTTGCAATCATTACTTGTTGCAGCACTTAGAACTTTCTTAAGTTCCAAGCAAACTACATTAGTTCATACACACACAAAACATGTCTACACTGTTTATTACACAAATTATGGAATTTAGGAAAAGCATTCCTTTAGAACAAATTAATAAAAGTTAGGCTACATAAATTTTTATGTTTTTATACTTATTATGAAAATGTTGGTATATTACTCTTTTCCCCATCATGAAATTATGCACCATAAATAATAGACTCATTACAATAAAGAATTTTTCACTCTTTTTATAAAGAATATTTTCCAGTAACTTTGCTTATCAGATATCTGATTAAAACTAGCAAGAATATAATCAGCCAGACTCTTGAATCAATTACATGTGGCAACTTTGTTATATTCTCCCAGTGCACGCATAAAACTACCATTTAACATTGTTAACATTTGAAGTCTTTGGAAAAGCAAGCTGCTTTTAAAAGTAAAAAAAAAAAGAAAGAAAGAAAGAAAGAAAGAAAGAAAGAAAGAAAGAAAGAAAGAAAGAAAGAAAGAAATTGCCTGTACTAGTAATTGTTGTATTCCTTGTAATTTGTGTATAATCAAATTCATATAACTTAAGCATGTGCATTTTCTGACAAGTTAAATTATTATGAGATAAATACTAATATAAACAAATGTAATTCTAAGAGACATTTCCAAAAAGACACATAGATACACTTGACTCTGTCATTCATAACATATTTCTTGGTTAAAATGAATTATGAATGTCCATCATGGAATGGTACACATTTTCATAATACTCATTAGGGCTAAATATGGCTTATATATTTCAGATAACTTAAAGCTTGAAAAATTTCATCTTGAACCACATACATCTCAATAAAGTTTAAGATTCTGGGGACATTAACTGATAAGTTACTTTAAATTTCTAGTAATTAGCTTAAATACCAAGGACCTAAAAGTAATTATCTGAGAAATCAGAATTACTTATTTAGTATTTTTTTAATTCTTTGTGACTAATATAGATACATAAAATATGTTGACCTACTGTATCTTCAGGAAAAATGATACTAAATTATAATATTGCTTTTACTTTTCTTTTTTCCAAGTCAGCTCAATTCAATACAAATATTTATTTAGTATATTAGCATATTTACCACCCAGGACTTTTACTTCAAGGAGGAGTTCATAAAACCCTTGAGGTGATACGCTTACATGTGAGTCAGATATTACAAGGCTGTGCACAATGTCACATTGTCAATCTCAGGTTGACATGCAGCTGCACTTGCAAGCCAACAGGTACACACCACACACACACAGGCATCAGCTGTAACAAATATCTGCAAGTATCTAACTCCAGAAATAACCTTATGTTATTTATTCTGTAAGTTATTTTAAGCCAAGCTATTGCCAGTGCCACAAATTAGATACAAGTTATCTTTACATATTTTTATCTTTCTCAAGAATAAATCTTCTTCTGGAACATGGCATGGTATTAATAAAGAAATAAATACATGATGCATAAATAATATGTTTTCTCACCAGATTTTTTAACTCAGGATTCTGTATTTTTGAGAATGTCAGATGTTTCCATCTGTCACTGCACGTTTTTACAGTGACGCTAATGGAAGACAGCTCAGAAATGAGCTCTCTTTCTTTAACTAATTCATAATATATTGGTAGTTCCACATTAAAAAAAAAGATGTTACTTGTGAGAAATGAAAGTATACAATTCAAAATCAAAACTTAGAAACCGTGAGTATTGAATTATCATATGGGCACATGGAAAATCTGTTTTCTCATTTTGTAAATGTTGTATGAACAGAAAAAAATTAGGTACCCACCCTGAATGATCAATAGATTTAGCTGTACTCCTTTTATCAAATACGCTGAACAGAGGGTCTTTTGGCAAATACTTCATTTTTCTATGGAAAGAATACTGTGTTTCTGGAGAGTTCTGAATTTATATCCCTAACTTGTCAACTAGCTGGTTGTCTTGGCATAATTTTTGAGAGCAACCCCTTTCACTCTGAAAGGTGTCCTGTTTGAATGATAAATTATGCAGTCGCCTTACAGATATAGACTGTGTGAATAGCTGTGCATGATTATTGCTCTGGTATAGACTTGGGGAGGATAACAGCAAGCCTGGAGAAGGAGGGACTCCTAAGAAGGTTTTAGCGGTCCTGAAAAATTTCTGAGAGTAGATTTTACCTTGCTGTTTCTTAAATCAATATTGAGAGCAGAGGAAACAAGTAAAAAAGTCATTTAAGCATTAAGTGAGAAAAAGCACATGTGTTCAAATGACCACTGGGCAGGAAATAGGAACACACATTGGGAACAGGGCAAAATGAAGCTTGAAATTTCATGAGGCCAGATAATAAAGTGTGCTTATCTAAGCAGTATATACTGTGTACTGAAAGTTACAAGAAACCACTGGAAGATTTTAGTCAGGATTGCAGTGTAGACAGTATGTCCTATTGGTTCCATTCCCCAAGCCTCTCTGATTATGTCTCTCCATTACGTGCTAATAAAACCTGAGCCCCAGCCACACCATCACTGTCACCAGTCCACTGCTGCAGTCTCCCAACTGGCCCTTTTCCCTACACTCCTGCCCTACAGAGCCGCCTGAGTCCTGATTGTAATATGCAAAGCAGTCATTCTCCTATTAAAACATTCTGATAGATGACGATTACAGTTAAAAGAAAATATTAGCTCTTAACTGTCCCTGTGTGATCTGCCGCTTGTCAACCTGACTTCATCTCCCTTCCCTCCTCCACCTCTTTCATTTTCCTCACAGATCCTAGTACTACATGATAACCTCATTTTTAAAGTGTGTTTAGTAATTCCTTCTCAGAAAACAACACCAAGAGAAGAAGAATGTTATGTCTTTCATCATGGTAGCCTTAATGTGTAAAATACTGGAATGTCATAAAAACAAAAACAGGAGATGGTGGATTCGCTATTTAAGTTTCACAATATCATTGCCATTTTAATGATGAAAGAAGATGGCTAAACGTACTTTAAAGACTTTCTGTATTTTCTTTAACATTTACAAATTTCCATAAACGTGGATTATGTGTTTGAAGATGAATCAAATATAAGATTCTTACATGCGTTGACCTTTATTTATTTCTGTTAGTATTTCTTGTCCTACCATTGTATATGTGTGTGTTTGTGCTTCTGTTTGAGAAACAGAGACCGAAAATCAAATTTGAATTTTTTTTGTAATGAAAACTATATATATATGTACACATATATGTACATGTAAATATAATTTTTAATAATATCAGGCATGTAGGTTAAATGAAAACACTAAACACTAAGCTATTCTATATTTTAAATATGCAGTACTGTGTATTTTTATAATGATGAATACTTAGTTTTCCATTAATATATCTATAATGGATACACACACAGAAATTTATTCCACAATTTGTTGTTTAGACATGATAATCTATGTCTCAATTCATAGTTTTTTAAGAAACACATAGGAATTTATATCAAAAATCATAAACTATTTTTGCCTTTTATTTAGTAATTCTCATTCTAATAATTCATTTTTAAATCACTAAAAATGTACAAAAATATTTTGCTCAAAGATATGTTATAAGTGTAATTTAAATTTTTATTAAATGATGAAAGAAGACAAAATCTTTAAGTTTCTTAAAATAGCAGAAAGGTTAAATGTATTATAACACACCTAATAATTAAATATTACACATATGTAATACAAGGACTTAAGAAGTTCTTTAATGACATAGGAAAGTATATACATGTATATATGGGCATATGTATATATTTTAATGTGTTTATATATATCCAAATTTATGTCTATCTAGAGAGAAAGAAAAATGAAACCAGAAAATAAATCTACCAAGATGTCTATAATATTCATGTTTTAACCTCTCTGGAACATGGATTCCTTTCCCATTCAATGGATTTTACAATCACTGACAGCTAGTTGGAGTCATGAGAGACGTGTGAAAATCTCCCTTAACACCTTCTGGTAAAATCACAAAACTGTCAACATCAAAGCTGCTAAATTTTCATGAAGTATGATTTTATGATTAGGTCAAGGGTGATTTTTTTTCCTTTCATACATTTACCCAGATTTTTCAAAAATTTGTGTGATTTTTATAAAGAGAAGAAATATTAATAAACCCTATAAAAATAGAACACAATAACAGAAAGCACATAAACAAAAAAGTAAGTTAAATTTTGAAAAATAAAAAAGGAATTATACCAAAATATTATCTTCTTTAATGATTTTGAGAAAATTAATTATAGATCATAAGTAGGATTTTAAGTGAAAATATCAGTAAACTTGGTGTCAGGTTTAAGTCCTAAGTAACCCTTACTATCTATGACCCTGGTCATACCACCACTACTCTCTTTATCCATTTTTTTCTTCTGTGAAACAGAGAGATACCTAGATCGTTTTGAAGAAGTTTGTAAATTCAATCTCAGATGTGAATGTTTTTCAAAATCCTGATTTTATAGACATCCAGGTTATTTCTTTTGTCTTATATAACATCTGTGGTCGTTATATATATGCATGTATGTATATATATATGTATATGTATATATGCATATATGTACACATATATGTATGTATAAATTATCTAAATATTGGAAAATGTTATAACACCTATTTGAAAAGGATTCCTGGGTCATCCACATTCTAGCAGTTATTAGTGCCATGTGGTCCTTACCTCAGGAAAAGCCAGGTTTCCTTAACAGATTTTTGTGGGATAATTTAAGTAATATAAAATTTACCCATTATAAATGTACACTTAAATGCTTTTTACTGAATTTGAAGAGTTACACAAATATCACATTTTTTGGTGTGTTTTAAATGTGTTTTATGTGTTTTAAATATTTTAGAGCATTTCCTTCACTACAAAAATCTCCCCCTGTGCAGTCAATCTCCACTCCTTCTCTAAGATCAGGGCAACCACTGATCTGCCTTCTAGGTCTGTAAATGCGCCTTTCCTGGACATTCCCTACATAGAAAGAATAAGACAGTATGTGACTTCTTTCACTAGATAATAGTTTGAGGTTCATACATGTTGCAGCATGTATCAGTAACTTGTTCCTTTTTATTGCTGGGTAGTAATTCATTATATGCATATATGGAATATCTTTTAACCATTTATCAGTTAATGGGTATTTGATTCTTCTTCAGGTTTTGGCTATTGTGAATAATGTTGCCGTGAACATTTATATACATGTCTTTGTATAAACTTTTATTTTATTTTGGGTAGATTCCTATAGTAGAATTATTGTGATATATATAGTAAGTTTATGTTAAAATATTTTTAAGAAGCTGACAAGCTGTTTTCCAAAGTAGCTGTACTATTTTGTGTTCCCAACAGCAATGCATGGGGGTTCCAGTGTCTGCACATGTATGTCAACACTTTGTAATTTCTGTCTTACTTCACTTTAACCATTTTAGTGATGGTTTATGTGATGGTTATGCCATGGTATTTTATTGTGATTTAATGTACATTTTTCAAATAACGAATAATAGTGAACATCTCCTAATATATTTCTTATACATCTCTAATAAAATGTCTATTCAAATTATAGGATTATTTTAATTGCATTATATGCCTATTATTAGTTTATAAAAGTTCTTTATATATTCTGAATACAAGTCCTCTATCAGATAAATGTTTTGCAGATATTTTCTATCAGTCTTTGGATTGCCTTTACTCTTAACTAAGAGTGTCTTTTTTTTTTTAAGACTTTGTTTATTTATTTGACAGAGTGAAAGCAGCAGCAGAGGGAGAGGGAGAAGCAGACTCCCTGCCGAGCAGGGAGCCTGATGTGGGGCTCAATTCCAGGACCCGAGGTTCATGACCCGAGCCCAAGGCAGATGCCTAACCAACTGAGCCACGCAGGTGCCCCTTAACAGTGTCTTTTGAAGAGAAGTTGCTTATAGTGATGAAGTCCAAATTATTAATTTTTTCTTTCATGATAACTGTTCTCATGATAATTCCAAAAAATCATTGCTTCACCCAAAGTTGTGAAGCCATTTTTTCTTTATTATATTCCTTTCCAGAAGTTTTATAGTTTCAGGTTTTATATTTAAGTCTATGGTTAATTTTTATTTAATTTTTGTATATAATGAGAGAAAATGGCCTGATATTATTATTATTTTCATGTGACTATCCAATTTCTGAGGGCACTTTTATTGAAAATCAGTTGGTCATAAGGATATAGTTTATTTTTGAACTCTCAATTCTATTGTATTAACCTATTTGGCTAATCTTGCATCAATACAATACTATAATGATTACTATGGTTTTATAGCAAGTTTTAAAATCAGGTACAAGAAGTTCCCAGCTTTGTTATTTTCCAAAAAAAATTTGGATACTTTGGTCCTTTGCATTTTCATTTAAATTTTAGTAAAATTTTGAGAGGATGTATACAAGTACACACTGAAAATGAACATCAGTTGCTTTCACTTGTTCTCATCAGGTTGTGTACTTGTTTTGTTTCTATTTTCTCTCAGAACTAGCTATAATCTGACTTCTGTATCTGTCATCTCAGTGAACTTACTCTTCTAAGACAATTTACTAAAAAGTAAATAAATTTTATGTTTTACGACTATTCATTTTTCTTATCTTTAATCAAAATGTACACATATAATTCTCTATTCTTTCTAGGAATTAAATGTCTTCTTAAGTTTATGGACCCTACCCTGATACAAGTCTCCTTAATTCTGAGAGAGATATTTTCTTCTTTCTAGACTCCCATTTCTCTTCAACTCACCTTCTCCCAACCATAAAGTTCATGCTCTAAAACTTAGTTCTTTAAATGCTTCTTTTGGCTTCACTGAAGAGTTGTGCTGAATGCGCATTTTAGCTAACTGGTAAACAGCTGAGGGTTAGAGCAGTAAAAAGCTGAGGCCAATGCTTATTCTGGCATAGCTATGGACTCCTGCAATTATATTTTAAAAATTATTGATGGGATAATATTATTTAAAAATTTTATTAAAGTAATTTTAAAATGTGACTTTATAGTACAAAAACAAAAAGAAGATAATTACTGGGTTTTCCAGTTGCTAGATAATTCCTATCATCATTATATTACATAATTTCAATGTTAAATAGAGTTGAACTTTTTAAACATTTATTTACTGGGGGGGGCAGGGGCGGAGGGAAAGAGAGAGAGAAACTCAAGCAGACTCTGCACTGAGCATGAAGTTGGATGCAGGGCTTGATCTCAGAACTCTGAGATCATGACCTGAGCCACAGCCAAGAGTTAGATGCTTAACCATCTGAGCTACCCAGGCACCCCTAGAGTTGACTTTTATTTGCAGTTGGTCAAGAAGTAAGATTTGGAGGCTAGCTCTGTCAAGATAGGGTAATACTCATGAGTTTCCAACAAATTAAGAAACTTTCTTCTTCTTTAACGCTATTTACTAAGGTAACGAGTTTTCAGCCTATGTAAAACTCCTTCAAAAGATTTGTTTGGGGGCGCCTGGGTGGCTCAGTGGGTTAAAGCCGCTGCCTTCGGCTCAGGTCATGATCCCAGGGTCCTGGGATCGAGGCCCACATCGGGCTCTCTGCTCGGCAGGGATCCTGCTTCCTCCTCTCTCCTCTCTCTCTGCCTGCCTCTCTGCCTACTTGTAATCTCGCTCTCTGTGTCAAATAAATAAATAAAATCTTTAAAAAAAAAAACAAAAACAAAAACAAAAGATTTGTTTGGTAGTGATGTTACAATATTTCCTAAAATTATATAATAAACCAAAGTTTTGTTCATTATTTGAATTAGATCTTTCCTAAGTATTTTAAGAGGCAGATTTAAGAGAGTTTCTTAAGACATTTATTGTATTATATTGTCAGTATTGTAAATCATAAAATAATATACTATATTGCTTAAATAATTTTAAGCTACCTTAAAATTTAATGCTACCTTTATTCATCTGTGTACAAAACATGTTTTTAAAACTTGGATCAAGAATGTGTTAATTGAATAATGTAATTGGCTTTGAGATAACATAACATTATGGAATTTCCAGCTCTATCTCAAATATTATTTCTTAGATGTCAAATTCAGCATATTTTGAAGAAACTTAAAAAAAAAACTGATTTTTCACTGGAGCCTCCATAAAGAACACAATCTGGACAAGACCTTAACATTAGCCTAGTAAGACTTGTCAAACTTCTGATCTACAGGGTTGTAAGATAATACATTTCTGTTGTATTAAGCCACTAAGTTTGTGTCAATTTGTTCCAGCATCAAAGAGAAAATAAAACAGATTTTGGTACCTCAAAGTTATGATCTACAGAATTTTGTTCTAGTATCAATGGGGATATAAAACAGATTTTGGTACCTAGAAGTCATATACTACTGTAACAGATGTAAATAAACACGTGGAAGTGGCTTTGGAAGTGGGGAATGGGAATAGGCAGGAAGAATAGTGTGGAGTATGATAGGATAAACCTAGATTGCCTTGAATACAACATAAGTAAAAATATGAATGTCAACTCTGCTGGTAGCATAGTTCGAAATGAGGTACATGTTACAAAGTACATATCATCTTGAAGAACACCTAAACTATCATGACTAGACTGTTGGTAGAAATATGAACTTTAAAGACACTGCTGGTGATGGAAATGAGCTAGATGTCAATGGAAACTAGAGGAAACAAAGTCCTTGTTTTATTGTACCAAAAGCTAAACTGAATTGTGACTTGTAGTTATATGAAATGCAAATTTTGCAAACAGTGAACCTGTAAATTTAGCGAAAGAATTTTCCAAGCAGATTGTCTAAGGTTTGCTACTTAGAATAAAATGTGAGAAGACAGAGAACAAGGCAAGAATTGTTAACCAAAAATGAAACTGATGCTTGATGTTGATTTAAGAAATTTTTAGTCTATCCAGATTACAAAATTTGCTATAATTAAGAGATTCACTGTCAGGCAAGCATGATTGGAGAGTAGGCCAAGGGTGTGGACAAGCAACCTTTAGCTAGTTTCTCAGAAAGATCAAAAGATCAAAGCAATCAGTCATACACAGGGCTTTTTGAAGAGATTAGTCCTGTGATTCAAGGATCCTTTCAGCCATCCCAGCAGAGTAGGAATAGAGAAGGGATTATCCAGGAAAGATCTGTGGGCAAGCCTGCTGTCTAGTGGAATGAATCTTTGTGGGAGAATCAGGGGTTCTTGAGAAAAGAAGGTGTCAGATTCTCAAAATTCTACTGGCTGGAAGCAGGTTGATAAAACTAGTCAACTTAAGTCACTTGCTACCCTTCAAAAAAAAAAAAAGGAAGGATGATTGTCAGGGTGGAGCTGTAGCCCACTGGAAGAAGCCATGAACCTAGAGGTTATGAACCATAGAGGATTATTTCCAGGTCTCGAAAGATTGGTTGGGAGATTGACAGAATGAAATAAAAAATTTCTTAGGGCTTCTTCTTTCCATTTTCTCCCTTTTTTCAATGGAAATCTCCACAACTGTTTTCCCAATGACTTTCCTTTCATACTTCGAGAGAAAATAACTTGTTTCTTGTGTTTCCCAGATTCACAGTTAGAGGTACTGTGTCTCAGGATGGATTATACTCTGAGCCTGCAAATTTTCTGTTCTTCAAATGTTCTATTTCTCTGGAGAACCCTAATATGCATCTTAACATATTCTACTTCACATACATAATAACTTTTAAAAAGTTAAATATAGAAACTTTCTTATTATATGACCTATTGCCTTGGTCCTTTAGGTGTTGTTATTGGTACACATGTTCTATCTATATGTTACAATCCCATTTTCATAATGATTACTTTATATAATACTATGTTTTTAAAGGAGCTGAGAAAATAAAGGAAGGTAGTATGCATTTATAGAGCCTGTGTTATTAGCTTTGTATTTATGCTCTCTGTCTTCATTTCATCCTATGAATTTGAATTACAATCTGGGAATTTTTACTTAAATTTTAACTAGCTTTCTAGGTTATTTTCTTATTTTCCAATAATAGGGTTTATATGATCTTTCTAGTCCATAGTCCATCATGACTACACTATGAAATTCTTCATCAAATTATTTTACTTGAATTATCTCAATAATTAAATAATTTAATTACTGAATAATATTCATTTCACTTCAGAAAAAGTGATGGTACTTTACTAATGAGATAAGAACAATACATATCAGGAAATTTATCCTAATATTTTAGCAGCTTTTGATTTCAACAAATGCTTTGTTAAAAGAACTTCACAAGAAATTTAACATTACACAAATACAATTTTGTATTTACCTAATGGCTTAGCCTATGTTCTTTCTTTTTTTTCAATACTTTGTATAGAAATTCAATTCTCCATAACCTAATAAAACTAAATTCAGAGTCGTTTATGAGTACTAGTAACACATATAAAATTAAATATTTTAAAGCAATTTATCTTTGTTAGATTTTCTGATTCATCACATTGTATTGTTGAGATGTTTGGATGTATTTACTGTGAATAATTGGAGGGTCTAATTCAAACACATGTGTTGAGATTTTTCAACTTGGTAGTAATAATAATTGTTTACTTATTTTAAAATAATCTTAATATTTCTGATTCTTAATGATATAAATATATTAAAAACCTTCTTTCCCCTTTGCACTTAGCATTCTCCAAATTTTGTCAACAAGTAAATAAAAATTAAATATTTTGGAACCACCAAGAAATTAGATGTCATTTTAATAATCAAACCACCATAATAGATAAGAGCAGCCATTCTCAGTGAGTAGTCCATATACCATTATGGGTCTACAAAACAATTTAAGAGGTTCTGTAAGGATGAAACTTGCTTCTTGAAAATTGTAAGGTGAAATTTGCCATTTTCAGTGTGGTAACATTTGCATTAATAGTTCAAAATCTGTGATAGGTAATACAGCTGTCATTTCAGCATGAGTCAAGTCAGTGGCATCTAACTGCACACGTATACCAACACTGTAAACATCTCTGGATAGGAATCTCCGTGAACAAAAGTGTTCATTCTACTTTGAGAAAAACTTCTGAGAGTGGTTAATCTTATGTTAAACCTTATGAAATCTTCAAAATATTTTCCAAAGTAGCTGTACCATTATTCATTTCGCCCAAGCATTATATGGGAGCTCTGATTGCTATGCATCTTTGCTAATGTAGAATTGTAAGTTTTATTTTTCTATTATCATTTTAACCATTCTAATATTTGTGTAATATATCTTATTGTCATTTTCTTTTATGTTGCCTTCATAAGAAATTATATTGAGGATCTTGTTATGTGTTCTTTTTCCCTAACTATACACCTTCTTGGTTAAGTATTTATTCAATTTATTTGCCAATTTTTAAATGGACTTTCTTTTCTTATACTTAGTCTTAAAAGTTCTTTATATGTCCTCTGTTAGTCTGTGGCTTGGCTTTTCATGTCTTTAATGGCATTAATCAAAGAGCATTTAAATCTAATGAAATCAAACTTACTACTTTCTTTTTCTTTTCAAGATAGTATGATTGGTGTTGGTTCTTTCTTTTTTTAAGATTTTATTTATTTATTTGACACAGAGAGAGAGATCACAAGCAGGCAGAGAAGCAGGCAGAGAGAGAGGAGGAAGCAGGCTCCCCGCTGAGCAGAGAGCCTGATGTGGGCCTCGATCCCAGGACCCTGAGATCATGACCTGAGCCGAAGGCAGAGGCTTTAACCCACTGAGCCACCCAGGTGCCCTATTGGTGTTGGTTCTAATAAATCTTTTCATAAGTAAGAATAAAAAATACCTCCTACATTTTCTTCTAAACTATTTATACCTTTAGGCTTTATATCTATGCCTTGGTTCATTTTTAGTTATTTTTTAATAAAATTTCTAGAAGAAAATTTTTGTTATTTGGGTATGACAAAGAATTCTTACCGAAAACATATCCATAAAATACCAAATATCCATGTAATACTAAAAACATGATCCGCAAAAGAAAAATTGATAAATTTGACTTCATAAAAGTTAAACTATCCTTTTTTTTTTTTGATAGACATTTTAAAAAGAAAAATCAGGGCATCTGGGTGACTCAGTCAGTTAAGCGACTATCTTTGGTTCAGGTCATGATCCTGGGGCCCTGGGATTGAGTCCCACATCAGGCTGCCCCTGCTCTGCGGGGAGCCTGCGTCTCCCTCCCCTCTACCTGCCATTCCCTCTGCTTGTGCTCGCTCTCTCTCTTTCTGTCAAATAAATAAATAAAATATTTTTTTAAATTCTTTAAAAAAATAAAAAGAAAAACAAACATCACACAGACTTGGAAAAAATACTCATATATTATATATCTGATAAAGGACTTGTAATCAGAATATGTAAAAAAAAGAACAATAAGAAAACGAACAGCCCAATTTAAAAAAAAAATACATGTTCAAACAGGCCAGTCACCAAACACATACCAATGACAAGCACATGAAAAGATTCTCAATATTATTAGTCATTAGTGACATTCAAATTAAAAACATGACCAGATACCACTCACACTTTTTAGAATGCCTAAAATTAAAAATATGTAAAATTAAAATTGACCATAGCAAATGTTGGCAAGGATGTGGAATAACTGCAACTGTTGTTTACTGCTGGTAGGAATGTAAAACGGTAACATCATCTTGAAAAACTGGCTGTTTCTCAAAGAATTAAAGAGGCATTACCATACTATCTAGCCATTTGCTCAATAAAAGAGAAAGCTGATGTGTACAAAGGGACTTGGCCATGAATGTTTATAGCAGCTCTATTTTTAACAGCCAATTTGAGAAACAATCTCATTGTCCATCAACAAGAAAATATATACACTAACTGTGGTATAACCATACAACGAAGTACTATACAGAAAGTCAGAAACAGTACATGTTACGTGACTCCATTTATATAAATATTTAGAATATGCAAACTCTAGTAACATAAAACAGATCAGCAGTTGCCTGATAACGATGATTCAGGGCATAGGAAGGGCCAGGATGGAGGGATTGCAAAGACAATATACATAAACCTTTTAGGGTGATAAATACGTTCACGTCTCAATTGTGATGGTCTCAAAATGTATCAAATTATACGATTTTAATATATGAAGTTTATTGTTTGACAATTATACCTCAATAAGTGTGTTTAAAAGTGGAATACAAACAACAAATCACACTTACTATGTTTTTGTTGTCCACTTTTAAACAACTCAATATAAATCCTATTAAAAATAAGTCAGATGATATGTGCGTTTATTTAATAACCTCCAGCAATTTCCCACATTATTCAAAGTCCTCCAATGGTCAAAATTTGCTATATCATTGGTTCTTAATGTACTGACCACTAGAGAAATTTGTGATGATATTTTTGTGTTACCAATGATCGTGGAGATCAACTGGCCCTACTAGGATGCTATTCGTTCTACAGTGTGTAGGAAAGTCCCACAAAATGATTTTGGTCAGATTCCCCACAATATTTGAATTTTATGCTAGGCATTCATTAAGATAAAAAGTCTTGAATCTAAAAATAAAGTTTATTTTTGGATAACCGCTAAGTTTTTTCAAATGGTTTTAACATAAAACAAATGCTCTAAGAATGCAAATCTCATGAAAATATAAGGTTGCATATTTGTTCTGTTTAGAATTTTCCCAGGTTTTTAACCATTTCCAAAAAATTTACATCACAGAAAATAACCCTAGATATACGAAGTATTTCAATCATCAGTGCAAAAGATCTGTATCAGTTCTATATTTATAGCTGTCACATTCACACTTATTCTACCTAGAGGTGCTAATATCTGATTCTAGCATCACATCTCTCTTCTTTAAGTGTGGGCTGCACAGAGTGAATTCCTTCCAAAAGGTACAGTATACAAATGGAGAAAAAATAGTAACTTTACAGTGGAGAAACATGAGAAGCACTATGTCAGCCAGATAATAAAGTTTAATATCAACAGTGATAAGTGATATTGATAGCATGTACCTTTGATATGGTGTAACTGAGAAAGGCATTTTACATCTGTGATTTTCCTTCCCCAAACCCATAAGACTATCTAACATTGAGAAAAATAAACAAAAAACAACAGGCAAACCCAAATTTAAGGACTGTCTATAAAATACCTTATCAATATTCCTTAAAACTGTCAAGGTCATCAAAAAGTCTAATAAAATGTCGCAGTCTGTAAGACCCTAAAGAAACATGACGGCTGCAATGAAAAAAATTGTTGTATGTTGAGTGGGAACACAGAAAAAATAAAGAGGATTAAACATTACTGAGATAATTTTTTGAAGTTATCAAAAATTTATTTGCTTATTTTTTCCTCAAGGCTTGATCAAAATATGTCATTTTATTCTTTAGCAGAACATATTGTATTTAGTTCAAAATACTAATTTTTTTATTGTTATGACTTACACAATTCACACTTGATGTTGACTCTCTTCTGTAATAGCCATATTATAGGAAAAATACTGTTTCTCTTGCAACACAAACACTTCACAGCTGAAAAATTTAAAATAAACCAAGCAATTACATATTTCACACACACCAAAGTTAAAACAGTGCAGAAGAAATTGAGGACATCATTTTATTCTGTTTTGGATAATTCTGAAGTGTTCTTATGTTTCTTCATACGTTAAAAATCCTTTGTTAAAATTTATACATTAATTTGTTGTTGTTTTCAGCAAAAGCATAAAGAAATTTGGAGTACCAGAATAAATGACTTGAAAAATAGGTTCAATGATACATGTGTAAAATAATCTTTTACTTTTCTGTGAGAAAATTGAGTGAAAGTTGTCACAGAGGCATGCATGCAAGCATGCCAACACATATAAATATATACAATTTTAAACACTCATTATGCCTTAATCCAAATAATAATCTGATGCTGACTACAAGATTACATAACTTTGTTTCTGTGTGTGTGTGTGTGTGTTCGTATATACACAAATGCTAAGACTTGGGACAATTATACTTGTGGAACCACAAGAATGCATCTACACTCTATTTTGAATTCTTTTGTGGAGAGCAGGTGAATCAGTTTTCCTGACCTGCATGTAAAGAAATCTTGAATAACGGCACTTAAATATAGAGGAGTTTATGGTTACAATTTCCAAGAGGCAATCTAACAAAAGAAAGAGGGAAATAATTACCAATATCAAAAATGAATCATGCTGAACACCTCTACAGATCCAGAGACTTTAAACAACAATAGGAAATATTATGAACAACTCTACACATACAAATTCAACCACATAAATCAAATGAAAGGATTTCTAAAAAAACCAGAAACTACCAAAACTCATCCCAAAATGAAACAGAAAATCTGAATTAGACAGTAATTATTAAACATGTTAAATTAATCACAAAAAACATCATGAGACATAAATCTCTAGACTGAGAGGGTATCACCAGAGAACTCTAACAAACATTTAAGAAAGAAATCACAATACTATACAGTATCTTCCAGAAATTTGAGCTCTTTTTCATGAACACAGATGTAAAACTTCTCAACAAAGTATTATAAGAAAATTCAATCCATTAATATGAAAATCATAATGTGCTACAACCTTTAACAATATATGAATGGTTACATATTCAAAAATTCACATATGCAATCAACACTATTACTAGCATTTAGAATAAAAAATATAAAATCATATCAATTTTGATGAAGGATAAAAGCATTTACCTATATTAAACATACGTTTATGGTAAAGTGTCTCCAAAAATAGTTATAGAAAGGAACTTTTTTAACCTGAGAAAGGGTGTTCACAGAAAACATACAGCTAACATTACATTTAATGGTGAAAGGCTAAATTATTTTATCCTAAGTTTGGGAAAAAGGCATTGATATCCTTTCTCTACTCATATCCAACACCACACAAAAAGTCCTATCTAGGATAAAAAGGAAGAAAAAGAAATAAAAATTATCCATATAAGAAAGGAAGAAATAAAACTGCTCATATATAGACAACATGATTGTATATTGAGAAAATATTAAGGAATTTAACAAACATTATTAGAACTAATAAGTGAGTTTGGCATCACCTCAGGAAGACTTACATAGATGAAACAATCAGGGGTGCCTGGGTGGCTCAGTTGGTTAAGTGTCTGTTTTCAGCCCAGATCATGATCCCATGGTCCTGGGATTGAGTCCTGTCAGCAGGAACCCTGCTTCTCCCCCTGCTAGCCTCTCTCCGCATTCATGCTCTCTCTCTATCTCTTTCAAAGAGATAAATAAAATCTTAAACAAAGAAAGAAACAAAAAAAGAAACAATCATATACCATGTTCATGGACTGAAAGATTTCGTATAGTTAAGATGCTAATTCTCAAATTGTCCAGTAGATTTAATGAGATTTCAATCCAAATTCTAAAAGGTTTTGTAGATTTTAACAAGCTGATCCTAAAATCTATATTGAAGGGCAAAGGAAATAGTTAAAACAATTTTGAAAAAGAAAAATAAAATCATACTACCCAATTTTAAGTGTTACTATAATGCCACAGTAATTAAGATATAAAAATTTTGGCAAAAAACAAACAGATAATGGAACAGGAAAGAGAGTCCTGAAATAGACCTATAAAAATATAATAATTTCATTTTACAAAGATGCAAACCAAATCAATAGAAAATGCTAATATTTAAATAATACTTAGCTATGAAAAGGATTAAAGTATTAATACTTGTAATAACAGATGAATCTGAAATGCATTATGCTGAGTAAAAGGAATCATTCTCAATGTGTTACATACTATATGATTCTATTTTTATGACTCCATCTATTTTTTATTCTCCATAAATACTGTGATGGAGAACAGATTAGTGGTTGACATGAGTTAGGCATGAGAAGAGGGTTTAACTATAAAGGGATGCATAAGGGAGATTTGGGGACTAATGCACCTGGTTTGTATCATCACTTGATGGCAGTTACATGAACTTACATATATATATATATATATATATATATATATATATATATATATATATATATATAT